>OZ038315.1:2427280-2458462 GCA_964035775.1 Osedax frankpressi | reverse complement strand
AGTGAGAGGGAGAGGGGTGGGAGAGGGAGGGAGGGAGAGGGATGGAGGGAGTGAGAGGGAGAGGGGGTGGGAGGGAGAGGGAGGGAGTGAGAGGGAGAGGGAGAGGGAGGGAGGAGTGAGAGGGAGACGGGGTGGGAGGGAGGGAGAGGGAGAGGGAGATGTTGTGACCTTGAATAATGGACTTGGTCATTATATCTAAATAGTACAGAATAATGAATATTGAATACAGATTAATGAGTAGAACTCTGTTAATAGTAAATAGTGAGCATATGGTATTAAGTACTAAGTACTGAGTATTGAATATTGAATACAGAGTAGTGAGTAAAGAGTACATCATACTAAGTACAGATTACTGAGTACTAAGTAACGATTATTAAGTACAGATTTCAGAATATAGATTACTTAGTTGAGATTAATGAGTACTGAGTATAGATTACAGATTACTGAGTAATTAGTGCAGATTACTGATTACAGAGTACAGAGTACAGAGTACAGATTTTTATATAACAGATTAAAAAGTTAATATAATTTTATATTAACAACAATTGTTTTGATTTCTTCTATTTCTGTGAGCTATTATCCTCTCCTGCCACCAGGAGGAGCTATTAACCAGAGCGGGTCTCTATTAATTGAAGCTACTCACGTCGGATCTGACGGAGCTCTTGCTCAAATTGTGAAACTAGTCGAAGAAGCCCAGACGTCAAAGGTCGTGACCCTGTAAACCCCTAACCTATTTATAGTCTCCTCCTATAAACACTACACCCTCATTAGTATCTAAATAGTACCTGTTTAGTTCCTGATTAATACTTGATTAATATCTCATTAGTACCCTATTAACTACCCCATTACCTCCATTAACCTCTACATTACCTCCATTAATCTCCCTATTGTCCATTAATATCCCCATTAACCCCATTAACCTCTCTATTACCCCCATTACACCCATTAACCTCTACATTACCTACATTAATCTCCCTATTGTCTCCATTAACCTCCACATTACTCTAATTAACGCCCCCCATTACCCCACTAACCTCCACATTACCCTAATCAACGCCTCCCCTCACCCCCATACCCCCATTAACCTCCCTATTACCCCATTAACCTCCACATTACCCTAATTAATGCCCCTGATTATACCCAATATATTATACCTTTATATTACCCCCATTAACCTCCCTATTACCCCCATTAAATTCCACATTACCCTAAATCACGCCCCCATTACCTTCATTAACCTCCACATTACCCTAATTAACGGCCCCTGTTATCCCCATAGGCCCCCATACAGAAGTTAGCAGACAAGATAGCTAGCTACTTTGTCCCTGTGGTCATCGGTCTATCATTGGTCACTTTGTTTGTTTGGATTATCATTGCTTACATTGATATTAGAATCGTGGATAAAGATTTCCATGTTTGTAATCTCTTTTTACAGCCCGTTACAAACCTACACTAACTCACACTAACCTACACTAACTAACTCTAACCTACACTAACTCACACTAACCTACACTAACTCACACTAACCTACACTAACTCACACTAACCTACACTAACTCACCCTAACCTACACACCTACACTAACTCACCCTAACCTACACTAACTCACCCTAACCTACACTAACTCACACTAACCTACACTAACTCACCCTAACCTACACACCTACACTAACTCACCCTAACCTACACTAACTCACCCTAACCTACACTAACTCACCCTAACCTACATTAACTCACCCTAACCTACACTAACTCACCATAACCTACACTAACTCACCCAAACCTACACTAACTCACCCTAACCTACACTAACTCACCCTAACCTACACTAACTCACCATAACCTATACTAACTCATCCTAACCAACACTAACTCACCCTAACCTACACTAACTCACCCTAACCTACACTAACTCACCCTAACCTACACTAACTCACCCTAACCTACACTAACTCACCCAAACCTACACTAACTCACCCTAACCTACACTAACTCACCCTAACCTACACTAACTCACCATAATCTATACTAACTCATCCTAACCAACACTAACTCACCCTAACCTACACTAACTCACCCTAACCTACACTAACTCACCCTAACCTACACTAACTCACCATAACCTACACTAACTCACCCTAACCTACACTAACTCACCCTAACCTACACTAACTCACCCTAACCTACACTAACTCACCATAACCTGCACTAACTCACCCTAACCTACACTAACTCACCATAATCTACACTAACTCACCCTAACCTACACTAACTCACCCTAACCTACACTAACTCACGCTAACCTACACTAACTCACCCTAACCTACACTAACTCACCCTAACCTACACTAACTCACCCTAACCTACACTAACTCACCCTAACCTACACTAACTCACCCTAACTTACACACCTACACTAACTCACCCTAACCTACACTAACTCACCCTAACTTACACTAACTCACCATAACCTACACTAACTCACCCTAACCTACACTAACTCACCCTAACCTACACTAACTCACCCTAACCTACACTAACTCACCCTAACCTACACTAACTCACCCTAACCTACACTAACTCACCCTAACCTACACTAACTCACCCTAACCTACACTAACTCACCCTAACCTACACTAACTCACCCTAACCTACACTAACTCACCATAACCTACACTAACTCACCCTAACTTACACTAACTCACCCTAACCTACACTAACTCACCCTAACCTACACTAACTCACCCTAACCTACACTAACTCACCCTAACCTACACTAACTCACCATAACCTACACTAACTCACCCTAACCTACACTAACTCACCCTAACCTACACTAACTCACCATAACCTACACTAACTCACCCTAATTTACACTAACTCACCCTAACCTACACTAACTCACCCTAACCTACACTAACTCACGCTAACCTACACTAACTCACGCTAACCTACACTAACTCACACTAACCTACACTAACTCACCCTAACCTACACACCTACACTAACTCACCCTAACCTACACTAACTCACCCTAACCTACACTAACTCACCCTAACCTACACTAACTCACCCTAACCTACACTAACTCACCATAACCTACACTAACTCACCCTAACTTACACTAACTCACCCTAACCTACACTAACTCACCCTAACCTACACTAACTCACCCTAACCTATACTAACTCATCCTAACCTACACTAACTCACCCTAACCTACACTAACTCACCCTAACCTACACTAACTCACCCTAACCTACACTAACTCACCATAACCTACACTAACTCACCCTAACCTACACTAACTCACCCTAACCTACACTAACTCACCCTAACCTACACTAACTCACCATAACCTACACTAACTCACCCTAATTTACACTAACTCACCCTAACCTACACTAACTCACCCTAACCTACACTAACTCACGCTAACCTACACTAACTCACCATAACCTACACTAACTCACCCTAACCTACACTAACTCACCATAACCTACACTAACTCACCATAACCTACACTAACTCACCATAACCTACACTAACTCACCATAACCTACACTAACTCACCCTAACCTACACACCTACACTAACTCACCCTAACCTACACTAACTCACCCTAACCTACACTAACTCACCCTAACCTACATTAACTCACCCTAACCTACACTAACTCACCCTAACCTACACTAACTCACCCTAACCTACACTAACTCACCCTAACCTACACTAACTCACCCTAACCTACACTAACTCACCATAACCTACACTAACTCACCCTAACTTACACTAACTCACCCTAACCTACACTAACTCACCCTAACCTACACTAACTCACCCTAACCTATACTAACTCATCCTAACCTACACTAACTCACCCTAACCTACACTAACTCACCATAACCTACACTAACTCACGCTAACCTACACTAACTCACACTAACTCACCCTAACCTACACTAACTCGCCCTAACCTACACTAACTCACGCTAACCTACACTAACTCACCCTAACCTACACTAACTCACCCTAACCTACACTAACTCACCCTAACCTACACTAACTCACCCTAACCTACACTAACTCACCCTAACCTACACTAACTCACCCTAACCTACATTAACTCACCCTAACCTACACTAACTCACCCTAACCTATACTAACTCACCATAACCTACACTAACTCACCCTAACCTACACTAACTCACCCTAACCTACACTAAATCACCCTAACCTACACTAACTCACCCTAACCTACACTAAATCACCCTAACCTACACTAAATCACCCTAACCTACACTAACTCACCCTAACCTATACTAACTCACCATAACCTACACTAACTCACCCTAACCTACACTAACTCACCCTAACCTACACTAAATCACCCTAACCTACACTAACTCACCCTAACCTACACTAAATCACCCTAACCTACACTAAATCACCCTAACCTACACTAACTCACCCTAACCTACACTAACTCACCCAAACCTACACTAACTCACCCTAACCTACACTAACTCACCCTAACCTACACTAACTCACCATAACCTACACTAACTCACCATAACCTACACTAACTCACCCTAACCTACACACCTACACTAAATCACCCTAACCTACACTAACTCACCCTATCCTACGCTAACTCACCCTAACCTACACTAACTCACCCTAACCTACACTAACTCATCCTAACCTACACACCTACACTAACTCACCCTAACCTACACTAACTCACCCTATCCTACGCTAACTCACCCTAACCTACACTAACTCACCATAACCTACACTAACTCACCCTTACCTACGCTAACTCACCCTAACCTACACACCTACACTAACTCACCCTAACCTACACTAACTCACCCTAACCTACACTAACTCACCCTAACCTACACTAACTCACCATAACCTACACTAACTCACCCTAACCTACACTAACTCACCCTAACCTACACACCTACACTAACTCACCCTAACCTACACTAACTCACCCTAACCTACACACCTACACTAACTCACCCTAACCTACACTAACTCACCCTATCCTACACACCTACACTAACTCACCCTAACCTACACCAACTCACCCTAACCTACACTAACTCACCCTAACCTACACTAACTCACCCTAACCTACACTAACTCACACTTATTATTATTAATAATATGTAATTTGTATAAATATAATAAATTCTAAATATTTTATTAGATTAAGAATAATATTTCAATTCATGATAATTTAACTGAGGTATGATTTATCTTTTATTTGTATTTGATCTTATCTAATATATATGTTTATATTAATTATAATTAGTAATTAATTACATGTTCATTTTTACCTTTATACATTGTTCTCTATTGATGATCTCTTAATGTTTTGTTCATTGTTTTGACTTATTGTTTATAATGAAATTTACATTTATAATGAAATTTACAATATTTAAAATTTTCAACTTTTCCTTAATTTATCTTCATGAGGTGAATAATTTTAATTTTACTTTTCCGCATGCTCCCTATTCCTAACCACGCCCCTATTCCTAACCACGCCCTATTCCTAACCACGCCTTTGACCCCTCATAGACACGACCCCGGTCAATACACGAAGTGACCTTTTCCCACGCCTTTAAACTCGCCATCACCGTAATGTGTATCGCGTGTCCGTGTGCTTTGGGGCTGGCGACTCCTACCGCTGTAATGGTGGGCACGGGTGTCGGGGCTAAAGAGGGGGTACTCATCAAGGGCGGGGAACCACTGGAAATCTGCCACAAGGTCTGGTCATGATTCTATTCATTGTGAAAAACAATTACATTTACTGTACAGAGTATGATTTATAGTAATCTGTTATATCTGGAGGTAAGATGCACAAAGCAATGCTCCAGGTTGTACATTGTACATTACTTGTACATGTACTTGTACATTGTACATTACTTGTACATTGTACATTACTTGTACATTGTACATTACTTGTACATTGTACATTACTTGTAAAATGTACATTACTTGTACATTGTACATTACTTGTACATTGTACATTACTTGTACATTGTACATTACTTGTAAAATGTACATTACTTGTACATTGTACATTACTTGTACATTGTACATTACTTGTACATTGTACATTACTTGTAAAATGTACATTACTTGTACATTGTACATTACTTGTACAATGTACATTACTTGTACATGTACTTGTACATGTACATTACTTGTACATGTACATTACTTGTACATTGTACATTACTTGTACAATGTACATTACTTGTACATGTACTTGTACATGTACATTACTTGTACATGTACTTGTACATTGTACATTACTTGTACAATGTACAAGTAATGTTGTGGACAACTTCAAACCCTTCTTTCATTAAAATGAAATACTAAAGTTCAATTTATCGTCAACTGATATAAAAATCTAAATTTTACAGATTTCCTGTGTTGTTTTCGATAAAACTGGTACCATAACCCATGGAGTTCCTAAGGTCAGTTCTTAGCCCCCCAAACATGCTAAAATCTAACGCATACCCTAAACCTATTATAATAATCCCTCATCTCAAGCTCCTCACCAATAAATAATCTCATCTTAAGATCTGCCCCTCAACTTAGACTCTTTTTGTCTTGCTTAACCTAACCCTAAACCATATCAATAAGCTACATCGTTTACGCTTAATGCCGCCTTAAACACCATCCCCTACCGTAATCTCCCCCTAACCCTAAACCCCACTTTCAGGTGTCTCGTATTCATATGTTCGTCTCTAATTCCGTTTGCTCATTACGCCACCTGCTGGCAATTGCTGGAAGCGCAGAGACGCAAAGCGAACACCCAATAGCCAACGCTATCGTCAAGTACTCTAAGAAGGTAGTGTTGCTACCCTCTGCAATACACTGCCATGTGCCCACTTATACCCCTCGCTTATACCCCTCGCTTATACCCCTCGCTTATACCCCTCACTTATACTCCTCGCTTAACCCCCTCACTTATACCCCTCGCTTATATCCCTCACTTATACCCCTCGCTTATACCCCTCCCACACCGAGTAACCATACTTTATCTCCCACTACCCCACTCTTATCACCTCTCTCCCCCTATCCTATTTTATCTCTCCCCTCTTCTCACCTCTCTACTATCCCCTCCTCTCCATTTTCCCTTCCGCTCTCACCTCCGCTCTCCCTTCTCGAATCCTTGCTGATACTAAAGACATATGTCAAGATGTACACCATTGTCCACTGACCTATGACCTTATCCATATTGTACCCCTGACCTCTGCTCAGATGCTGAACACAGAGGGCGTGGCCAAGGTCAGTAAGTTCCAGACGTTGGCAGGCTGCGGTCTACACTGTAGGGTTTCGGGAGTCGAGAAGATCATCGGAAACCTCTCGCACGATCAGATTATGAACAGGCGTAACAGCTCCGCAAGTCAAGCCAGCAACCTTGTGCAGGTATCCGAGGGGAAGTCGATGACCGGGGTTTTATAGTGGGGGCATGGGGGGCGGAAATATTGCGGAGTAATGAACGGAGAGTGCGAGTTAGGGTGATATTGAGTGTGATAGGGGAAGGTGAGAGGGAGATGGGTGGGAGGGTGAGATGGAGGGTGATAAAGAGGATGAGAGAAATGGTGTGGAGGGAGGGTAGGAGGGAAAGTTAAATGAAGGTGAAAGATGGTAATGGAAAGTGCAAAAGGTAAAGTAGTAAGGGAAATGGGATGGAGTAAAGATAATGTATTTTGAAATTAAGAAGAATTTAAAAATTGTATATTTCTTTAAATACGTTAGATTTCATTTGATTTCATTTGATTTCATTTGATTTCATTTGATTTCATTTGATTTCATTTGATTTCATTTGATTTCATTTGATTTGATTTAATTTCATTTGATTTCATTTGATTTCATTTGATTTCATTTGATTTCATTTAATTTCATTTGATTTCATTTGATTTCATTTGATTTCATTTGATTTCATTTGATTTCATTTGATTTCATTTGATTTGATTTCATTTCATTTGATTTCATTTAATTTCATTTGATTTCATTTGATTTCATTTAATTTCATTTGATTTCATTTGATTTCATTTGATTTCATTTGATTTCATTTAAATTCAGATAGACGGAGTTGATACTACTGGAGAAGATGGAGTCAGGAATTCAAATGGTTTAATATCACCTTTTATAAATCTAATCGATGTGATCAATTCATTATTGGTCTGTAATTGATGATGTAATACACTAATATTATCCCCGCAACATCAACATAATGAATAATTCAGTTAATGTGTAAATTTGACTTGATGAAAGATTTTTAATTTATCCGTAAGTTTCTGAACATATTATTTTAAAGAAATCTATTTTTGAGAAATGAAGAATTAAAAAAAGACTTTTTTAAATGTAAATATCTAACATTTTATGCAATTTAAAGCATTTTAACTTAAAAGGTATTAATTTAAACTACCCATTAATAACCCAAACCCCATAACATTAATCATAGTCTTAATAATTACCACTACCCCATAATTAGACTGTAACAATAAACCATAGAATTCTACTTTAGATGATTCCTATGATGTTCTGATTGGTAACCGTAAATGGATGAACAGAAATGGACTAGAGGTCACCGGAGAGGTTCAAAGGTCAATGGAACAACAGGAGATACTCGGACACACGGCTGTCCTGGTCGTTGTAAATGGTTCGTCTAGTCCATTGCTGAAACTTAATACCAAATGGCAAGATAATAGAATGACCACATGGCAAGACCATGTCAAGACAATAGCAAGTCAATGACAAGACAATGACAAGACAATGGCAAGATGATGGCAAGACAATGGCAAGACAATAGCAAGATGATGGCAAGACAATGACAAGACAATAGCAAGTCAATGATAAGACAATGTCAAGACCATGACAAGACAATGGCAAGACAATGGCAAGACAATGACCTAATTATATTAAACATAATTTAAATATTTAATTTTCAGATAAATATAAGATTTTTCTGATAGATTACATTTTTCATAATTGATGGTTAAATAATCTGATAGATTATTGATTTAATCTTAAAAGTCTATTTCTAATCTGATTGAGTTTCAATAAAATAGAATTTGATCTATTACGTGATGTATGGCTTTATTTAAGTTAATAATGTACAACGTAAACAGGAATAATTGTAGCAATGATTGCTGTTGCCGATACAGTGAAGTCAGAAGCACATTTGGCTGTCTACACACTTAAGAAAATGGGTCTGAAAGTGATTCTATTGACTGGAGATAATGCGAAAACAGCACGTGCCATTGCTCAAGAGGTCTGCGAAGTCTAATTTCACAACTAAAGTCACTTTTCTTAAAGGAGCTTCTCGTAAAGTGCATAACTTAAAGGGCCTAGTTTAAATGCGCTTATCTTAAAAGATCTTCTCATAAAGGGCCTGACTTAATGGGGATTATTTTATTGGGCAAGCTCTGTGAACATTTTCTAATTTTTTCCTTTATTTTATAGTCTTGTATTTATTTTGCATTATTCTCATGTATATGAGAATAAACTTTTATAAATGTATAGAAGATTGTTTAGATGTTTACAGTCTGCTAACTATTGTAATAATCAAATTAATCCATTGATTATATCATATTAAATTGTAAGAAATATATAAAAAATGCTCTTGATTATTAAATTATTAATTATAATAATGTACATTTAATTATTAATTATAATAGTGTAAATTTAATTATTAATTATAATAATGTATATTAAATTATTAATTATAATAATGTATATTAAGATTAATTTGCACAAATAATGTTCTTAAAAAGATTGCAATTTTGTTTACATCAATTGTGATGAATGAATTACTGACATGCACAAATATAATAATTTGTTTTCTTAATTTTATAAATTGTAAAGAAATATTAATTAAATAAATAAATTAACAAATAAAATATTTGATTTCAATATTTTTTTTTAAATATTGAAATCCAACCATTATTGAGTTAATTTCCTCCTCACGTCTAGGTTGGTATTAACACAGTTTACGCAGAAGTACTTCCTTCGCATAAAGTACAGAAAGTGAAATCTTTACAACAGTCCGGTCATCGGGTTGCTATGATTGGTTAGTTGCTTTTCACGGCGCCCCCTGGTGTACGTTTGGGGTATAATTCCCCATTAATTTCCCGTAACCGCCCAATAATCCTAACGCCAGCTTGCACCGCCGTACTACCCTCGTACCCATGGTATGGACCCTCCGCTACCATCTACTCCCCCCCCACCACCACCCTACAGGCGATGGCGTCAACGACTCTCCTGCTCTAGCGCAGGCAGATGTGGGCGTGGCTATAGGAACTGGAACGGATGTAGCTGTCGAAGCGGCTGATATCATCTTAATTAAGGTTTCCATTGTTAACTAGTGATATATTGATAATATTATATAAATATGCATATAATGTCATCGTTTCAACAAAATTACTTATAAAAAAAACCCAAATATAAATAAAACAAATACAAATTAAACACCAAATTACAAAATTATTTATTAATTTATTATTATTAATATATGTATTTATTAATAATCTCCTAGTTTTGTTATATAAAGTTAATATTTAATTTATTTTCAATAATGATTATAAAACTAACACAAATTTCTGTTGCTTTCTAAGATTAGATCTTCTTGTCAATTTGCATCTAACATCTAAATTTGTTCTTCAATAATATAAGATTTTAAAACATCTATGTTTACTTTTTCTGCAAATTATTTATAATAATGTAATATAATAAAAAGTGATGAAATATAATAACAAGTTATGTAATATAAAAACAAGTGATGTAATATATAAACAAGTGATGTAATATAAAAACAAATTGGATGTAATTTTGACAAAATGTGAATAAAATAAAATAAATTCAATTTGATTATTTGCTGAATATTTATTATAAAATATAAAAATGTATTTTTAATTATTTGTAGAATATAAATATTTATAAAGAAATTATAATAAAAAATACGAAATATGAAATTATGAAAAAAAAATCACCCAATAAGTTATTTTTAAAAAGACTTCACATTCTAGAATGATCTTCTGGATGTAATCGCTGCAATTCTGCTCTCCAAGAAAACTGTTTGGAGAATTCGCCTAAACTTTGTGGCCGCAACTTTCTACAACATCCTCGGTAGGTGTCAATCAAAACAAATATCTGAACATTTTCGAATACTTACCTGCCATACCAATGCATCTCTTTTACAAACCAAACCTTGCAACCGAACGTACTAATATTCGAAACAGACTATAACTTTACACTTAAACTGTTTCAAACAAACTCAATAACACTCGAATACACTCACGTAACTTATATTTACTATTTATAAAACATTATAGAAGATTCTAGTTTTAATGGATTCAATAAAATCTATTATTTGTCGAGATTTTTAAAACATTCTGTAAATTAAAATAAAATTAAATTTAGTCATAAAATATCTTAATCTAGATCTCGAATATCGGGATTACATTATTCGACCTTCACCTCTGACCCACGATCACTAACTCCTTTTGCAGGCATACCTATTGCCGCTGGAGTGTTGTGGCCGATAGGAATAGAGTTGGCCCCTTGGATGGCTTCGGCTGCAATGGCAATGTCCAGTACTTCCGTGGTCACTCTGTCTCTATTGTTGAAACTGTTAGCGTAGGGCATACGTTATTGATGTAGACCCATTAACCTCAACACCCATAAATACCCAGTATACCCTCAGTAGGATATGTGGATAATAGGAAGTGTTAGGCCTATACCTTTATATCCCTTAATACACCCTACAGGTAGAGGAAACTTACTAGGGAAAATTGTAATAGTAGTTCACTAGAAAATAAACCATACTCTATATAACATGGCTTACTACTCCTACTACTGCCCACCTACTTCCCCTACAGCTCCCCTTTCCAACAGGTGGAAGAAACCTACTAGGGAACATTGTAATAGTAGTTCACTAGAGAATAAACCATACTCTATATAACATGGCTTACTACTCCTACTACTGCCCACCTACTCCCCCTACAGCCACCCTTTCCAACAGGTGGAAGAAACCTACTAGGGAACAGTTGGCCACTAGAGAATATATTGCGGAGTACAGACGTCAAAAACTCTCCGGAGGCTGCGAAGTGAAAGTGTTCCGTGGTCTAGATGAAGATAACACTGCCGAGGTTATATTCCTTATATGGACTTGCTTTTTACACTGACTTTCACATTCATTTAAAATTAGTTAAGATTATCTAAGATATGTAAAACAGGAATTTTAGTAAGTACCTGGATAACGAATATATTTACATCAAAAAAGTGCTATATATCATTATGCAATATATAAGTTTTTCAATAACAATAATTAATTTTTAAAATCAAAAAATGTTCACTATTTTTCTGAAATTATAATCATTTTGTATAGAAAATTGAATTAAAATTGAATTATAATATATCAATATATAATAAACAATCTGTGAAAATTTGAGAGTAATTAGATACAAAAATTTTTGTAATTTTTGTACACAATTTCAATATTCTGAGAAAATCAAGTTTAGTTATTTATTAATGATTATTAATTTATTATAATTATAAAACTTTACCGAAGTTATTAGTTAAATATTGTAATTTTTAAAGGAATTTAAAAGGAAATTATTAAAAAAGAATGATATAAATAAAATGTATTGATTATGTAAAAATATATAACAATAACAAAATAATAACATTGTAACATAAATATTATTATTTTCATAGCATGTCTTACCACCAGAGCTTACCGTGAGTTGATTTAATTTATTAATATCAAGAATAAACTTGTTCTCAAAATAAGGTCTTGGAATATTTCAATAGACAATAGTTTCATTTGATGATGGTAATTTATTAAGAATAGTTGTACTATGTCTTGGAATATTTCAATAGACAATAGTTTCATTTGATGATGGTGATTCATTGTCATTAGAATCGTTAGAAATGTTTTCATAAAATTAATTTAGTTCAAATTATTTATGAAAAGTATAGATATATTTATAATATAACACTAATGCTCTGTTTATACTAAACAATAGTTATACATGATTAATGATGTTAAATTTTAATTTAAGAATTGAATTATAACAATAAATTATGACTTAGTTATAAAGTGTGTAATCAATAATACATACCACTCATTTCAAATAAAAAACATTTTGTCATTAAAGAACATAGTCATATGGAAATTCTATAGATTTTAATGCCAATCAAATATAAATATATATAGTCTGTGAGGTAAATATAACCTTTAACACTAAAGTATAAATAACAATTGTAAATTTTAAATAATGCTCGTAGAATTCAATAAAATAATAGTAATATTTAATAAAATATTCTTAAAATTTACTATCAGTAGTTTATAAAAATCATTTTATGAGCTTTATATCATTAGACTTAATTATTAAACAAATTATGCAAAATATATTATTTTTTAATATATAAAAAAAATTGTAAATATATTTTGCCAACCGGATAGCCATAATATATTATTTTAGAAATTATTTAATATTTTTATTTAAATATTAGTTACCTAATTATTTAACTATTTATTAATATATTTATTTAAATATTAATTAGGATAATAATTTAGATATTAGTAAATATCTTTATTTATATAATAGTTTAGACATTAATTAGTAACAGAGATATTAGCATATATTAGAATAGTTTTTTCAGTTTTTTTCTGTCCGAAATTTTGTATATTTCAAAGGCAATATGTAGCAACATTCATTATTACAATATTATTAAAATATTACAATATTAAAAAAAGACGGAAATATACTATATTTATAAAATCAACTTTATTCCTAAACAATTAGATAGAATATTTATTATATATAATACTCGAGAATATCTAAATTTAAAGGAATTTTAATTATTTAGATTCTTTTAGACGAAAGATTAATAAAAATTCAAAAATTCAAAAAATGTTTGAATATTATTTCGATGCTTTAATATAATTAATTCCATAAATTTCCTGACATGAATTTTACAAAATAAAATTTTCTGGAATTATTGCGATTTCTACAGATTTATTTTATTTTATTTACAAATATTCTCAACTTGTTTTCAATCTGTATGATATATATTATTACAACTAACACTTTTAAGGTTTCAAGATACTTTTGATTCATAATGTCCATTTTATTTTTTATAATTACAAATTTTTATTTCTTTTTAAATTAAAGATGAAGAAACTTTAAATTAATAATGAATTACTAATATTACATAGATATAAATTATTACATAGATAATAAAGAATAATGAATTACTAATATTACATAGATATAAATTATTACATAGATAATAAAGAATAATGAATTACTAATATTACATAGATATAAATTATATGAGTGAATTAAAGCAATAACACATGTTTGTATAACTTTGTTGATGCTATTTTATTTACATCATATTTCGTTGGTTTTGTATTTTACTCTTTTCGTTGTTTTTCTGTTTACTCATGTTAATTATTATTCTAATAAAGAATCTAATATAACTAACCAGTACAGTTAATATATTAGATGTATTTATAAGTCAAAGTATATTTTAATTTTATGTTACCAAAATTAAATATTACCATAAAATCTAGATTTTTAAACTAATATAGAAAAGTTATCAATTTATAATTACAGATATTTTATAAATTAATAATTTCCTTTGTTCTTATAAACCTCGGCCAATATTACGATTATTTTTAATCGCATGTTGATTCTAATCGCATTCTCTCAACCATCCGCAGCTACGACCACAATCTAATGCTAGGTCGCTCAGCGATTTCGCTGTGTCCGTGGTCCAGCGAATTGTACCGCGGCCCGGTTCTAAGGCGTCACCGGGTCACATGTCGAGTGAACTCGACCTCGACTTCGACCCCACTTCCGGACGTAATTCTTTGGAACGTCGGTCATTATTGATCAATGAAGACAGAGATGAGAAAAATCTGCCGTTTGCTTGAACATTCGAGAATCAACTACAGCCACTTATATAACATATATATATATATATACCATATATATACCATATATATATATACATACCATATATATATATAATATTATTGACTTACTATATTGATTTTTAGCATAGCACCATTAACTTAATAATGATTTTACGATTTTTGACACCTTTTAGTATATTATATTTTACTATACCTAGACATATTATTATACCTCCTATTTATTTATAAATATCAATTCAGTACTTGAAACCCGCATATCTATTACCATAGCATTATCTAAATATAATTTAGTAGTATTTAAATATAATTTACTATAGCAATATTTTTATAATTTCTTATATAAATATGATATTCTTAATATTTGAAAACAAATTCAATTATTTTAAAATATACAACAAATTTGGTGAATACACCATTTATTTTTTAATATTTATTTTTAAACAAAACTCAATATAGAGATTAGGATAAATATCTACTAACTTATTAAAGCTAAATAAATTCCTTTAAAAAATAAACATTTAAGTTATTTATTGCTAGTTATTAATTCATAATATTTAAGGCTTCTTGAAGTATTTGTATTGAAACAATTTAATCATTTCTCTTCTATTAAATGTAAATATTTGGATTACTCAAAATTATATGCCAAAGTATATGTAGTAATACTAAATATAATATATAAACATTGAATATTGGTGTATACAAATGTTTTTATAGTAATTATTTTTTTATGAATTGATAAATAATTAAAATACAAATATAATTATTATTCCAATTTAACATTGTATAGATTTAGATGATACATATGAATGGATTATGATAACGATAATGTATCTTATATAACTAACCAGAATACTTTCCAAACGACCCGTTATATATAAAATTACATCCAGAGGATATAATAACTTTAAAACATTTAACTTACTTTAAGTGCTACATTCTCAAACGTAATTTTTGGCAATCTGTAGATAATTATAATCCCAGCAAATGAATCCAACGAGTATTCAAAATATATTATTATATTATAACATTTAAATTAATAAATCTTGTGTCACAGAAATACGAAATATCTATAAAATTTCTTTAATTCTTATTTAAATTAACGATATTCATTTATATACTTAGACATATTTAATATTACCTTTACTACAATATTTATAATAATATTATTTCGACTTACTCTAACCATTTTTAATTATGTAGAATATCCTTGTTATCTGCTAAATAATTACATACATTTGTAATAAATTGTTACCATATATTATACATAATGGATATAATAGACGAAGAATTATTTGTATGTCGTTTTTTAAAGAGTGTTCTATTTATTGTTATTATTAATTGTGGATGTTTATAAAAAGAAGTGTTTAACCAAAAGTGTTATACACACAACATTAATATCACAATTTTTTATATATCACTGAACCTATCATTCATAAAATGTATTATAGAATAATACGAATAGATCTAAAAAAGTATGAACAGGTAAAGTAATAAGTTAAATAAGTTAAAAGCCCAAAATATTAAAAATATAGATAAAGTACAAATAATATATTACTTTTATTTTATTCCAAAATATGCCATTTTGAAATTAGGTGCCAATATGAAGCACCAGTCTGAAGGAGTATCCTGTCTTCTGTCGTTGTAGAGACGGTTGTTAATCTAACATAACTTTTCTACTGTTATCCCCACAATGAATTATATGTCTACTGTTGTGGGAATCTAATATAATAAATGATATGTATTTACGTTTAACTATATGATAAATATAATAACGCTCACATTGAATCACCATGAATCATTGTATAGCATAATTAATATAATATGCCATATATGTAAATATAAACATATTGCTGTATATATTGCAAGTTATTTATAGATAAATGGTACATTATATTTCAATTAATTTTAAATAAATTATAAATTTGGTGAATAGTCTATAACTCAAAATATTTTATAACTAAAACTGTAAAGAGTGTACTAAGGCCTATTTAATAATATATCTTTTGTTAGAAATAGATACGTTTAAAACATCAAAAAATGTAAAATAAACTTATCTTATTATCTTTGGCTGGAGTATCACATTAGTAACGGAAATGTATTTAAAATGAAGGCATTTTACATCAAAGCAGATAGTAGAAATATACCACAATTAGACCAAGAGGATATATTCGAATATGCCATTAACAAGGCAGCTATATTAAAAACGGAATTCAGGCACTGGAAGATAGCTAGGTTATTATATATAGAAATAAAGTAGTATAAAATTTTAAAAAATTATTTAAATTAATCTTTATTTTATAAAATATCCCGAATATATATAAAAACATAATAACAACACATTATATTATATATATATTATGTATGTTGAACATTATATTCAATTTACTATACTTGATTTACTAAATTATTGATATAATATTGTTTTATAATAATATATAAACATATAATATAAGTAAATATTGTTTCAAAGTTAAGCAAATATTATTATATGGCATTCTTACATAACAAAAATAATATAATTAATACAATATTAATTTTATATTTTATAAATCATAAATAAATTATAATATGATTTTTATATTTGTGATCATATATCTGTAAAATTATATTTTGTACGCTAAATATTAGATAATAATTAAAATATGATTCATTTTGTATATATTAATAAATTTGAATATCCTCAAATGCATTATACAGAGAAGATGCGATAGGAAAAGTTTGTGTTTATTTTGAACAAAATAAGTGTACGGTTCGCGCTTCTATTGTTACGGAACACTGGGTCAATGATAAATTATATGAAGTTAGTTATAATATAGATATAATAATCTGTATAAAATATGTAAAAATCTATATAGTCATCTAATAAATTAGGGCCTAATAAAAATCTAAATTTTTGGCCGAAAATGTTAAAAATTATCTTAGCATATTTTCAAATATATCCGAAAAACTAGATTATCTTAGGACAGTCCTTAGCGCCGAAAAACATCAGAACAACCTGTCCTAGCGAGTGTCTTAGGACAATTTCTACGATAGGATAAATCTTAGCTCGGATAATTATTTTGTATCCGAGCAACCGAAATCGCTTAGGATTGTCCTATAGGATTATTATAGGACACTTATTTTTGATCAGAACATCCGGGCCCAAGTATGCTACGGTCGTATAACCGGATCTACATTTCATGCCGCAGCTAACTGCCAAACTAATGGTAGCCTGGTACAGATGATATTAGGCTAGTTATTTAATAAATAAAGGAATTACTACTGTCATTATAAATCAAATATAATTAATATTATTTGTAGGTGCCAGATATCCTCTAAAGACGAGCCCAGTTTTGCGTGGGAAAAAACTTCAATCGAAAATATTTATGAAGACTACAAATTATCTTAAGATAACTTTTGGTATGCAAGAATCACTATGTGTGGATTCTGTCTTAGGAAAGAGTGTCCACTTTATGGTGCATCACCATAAAGTGTGGTGACTTCATAAAAGAAATAAAATGCCCATATAAAAAAAGAACAGTAAGCACTTATGTAAAAGATGGGTGCATTTAAAAGAAAATTATATTTCAAATGCAGCTGGAACTGCAATGTGTTGGTAAATCATGAGGAATTATTATTAATCAAGATTATCCATATATTTATTATAATTTTTCATGTCCTCGGCAGGTTGAGTTTCATTTAATAGTTTCAAAATAATGTATATTTAATAACAACGATTTAAAATCTCCTAACCTCTTGTTAATTTATTATAATATTATCTTATATGAAAATTATTAATAGTATACTATAAACTATACTATAATCACTCATACGTGACAATTTATATTTCGATTCATTATATTGTAATTTCTTTGAACAGGAAATAGGCTATATGTTATTTATATATATATTTATAATATTCGAATTAACGGTAATAGTATAGTAATCATGATTAAAAATATTTAAATAAATTCTAAATTTTAATAAATATTATATTGTAATATTATATGTTATATTGTAATATTGTTATATTGTTATATTGTAATATGTTATATTGTTATATTGTTATATTGTTATATTATACAATATATATTATTCAATAGTAATAGTAAAAATAATACTAACACAAAAATGATCTTCACAGAAAGATAATCTTGCTTTTGAAATCTGTTTCAATTTTTTTCTTCTCCGCACACTTTTAAATTTTAGGTTAACCATTTAAGCCTATAGGCTTGATAGAAATTGTGGCGTGCATTTCAATAATAAGCCATATATGGCTACGGTGACTGATAGACTTATAATATTGAAAATTGTGAGCAATTACATCTACATCTAGAAGAAATTACACAAACAACGAGGAATTAAATTGATATTATGGTAATAGATAATTTGCAGACTTCAAATCAGTAGTTCAGCTATATAATTGCTATATGACAGATAAATACATATATACATTTATTAAATTGAATTTATTATTTTTTAGAGACATTCGGAAGCAAAATAAATCCAACTAAAATATTGTAATAAAAATGCTAAGGAAGAGTTTTAGTTTTTTGGTATTAAAAATATTTGGCAATCTTTATAAAATTATAAATTGAATTTCATTAAATTTCATTGTATGTATTTAACCGAGTGTACTGAATATAAAATGATATATGCTTCATTTTAAAAAAAAATTTCCATTTTTTTGAAATTAATAATCTTAATATTTGTAAAAAATATACCATGATTATTTACACATATAGAAATAATGAAATCACTTTTACTACATCTTATACCAGACAAATATATTATACTGACCTACTCTAGCAGTTTTTAATTATTTAGTATATCCCGGTTATAGATAAATATGACATTGTATATTTTTAATTAATTTAAAATAAATTGCTAACCTAGTGAATTAATTCACAATCTATTTTTAAGACCAAATTTCGATATATTTATAGTTTTGAATAAATATTTATAAGTATACAATAAATAAATTAATTTAATCAAATATATAATTAATAATTTATTATCTTATTTCTAGGGATTAATTTAAAATAACAAATGTTATTATATCTTATTGTAAAATGCCACCAGTTTTAATTCCTAATTAGTTTACATTTTTCTCAGTATTTCCAGTTCAACATTTAATATGTCTAATTTAGTATCTAGATAATTAAAAATATATTTATAACTATATTTAATAAACAGTATTTTTAGATAATATTTTTATTGTGAATTAATAAATATATAATTACTTTAAATAAATAACTATAATTATAATTCTTGTTTTTCTAATTTATTATCGAAATTATAACTGTTAGTTTATCTAAATATGTTTTACTAGTTATTATTATTCAAGTATACTTACGATAAAAGTAATACCAAATATATATTAAATAAGCTAAATATATATTAAAAATCTATCAGTTAACATCACTATAGTAAACTGTGTAATTTATATTGTAGAAGTGTAAATGTATATAGCAATATCTTAAATATACAATTGTGTTAAGTTATTTATTGTAATATTGCTAGTTATTAATTATAGTTATTAATTAATAATATGTAAGGCCTCTTGTAGTATTTGTATTGAAAATATTTAATCATTTCTCCTCTATTAAATGTAAAGATTTATGATTTCAAATAAAATATTATATGTTAAAGTATATGTAGTAATACTAAATGTCATAGATAAACATTGAATTAAAGTGTATACAAATGTGTTTATTGAAATTATTGTTTATGACATTTAAATTAATATATAAATATAATTATTATCCAAGTATAACATTGTATATATTTAGATGGTACAGATGAATGAATTATGATAAAAATAATGAATCTTATATAATAACCAGAAAAAATTCCAAACGACTGGTTATATAAAATTATAAAATTACATCTAGGATATTATTATTATAATAATTTTAACATTAAAATTGTTTAAACTAATAATTGTATTGTCACAGAAATTCTAAATATCTATTAAATCTCTATAATGCTTATTTAAATTAACGATATTCATTTATATACTTAGACATATTTAATATTACATTTACTACCATATTTATAATAATATTATATCAACTTACTCTAATCATTTTTAATTATGTAGAATATCCTTTGTCTACTAAATAATTACATACATATGTAATAAATTATTACCATATATTATACATAATGGATATAATAGATGACGAATTATTTGTATGGCGTTTTTTAAAGAGTATGTTCTATTTATTGTTATTATTAATTGAGTATGTTTATAAAAATAAGTGTTTAACTCAAAGTTTTATACACACAACGTTAATATCACTCATTTTTTTATATCAGTGATCCTATCATCTTTAAAATGTATTATAGAATAATACGAATAGGTCTAAAAAAGAATGAACGGGTAAAGTAATAAGTGAAATAAGATAAAAGGCTCAAAATATTATAAAATATAGATAAAGTACAAATGATATATTACTTTTATTTTATTCCAAAATATGCCATTTTTAAATAAGGTGCCAATATATTGGCAATAAAATAAAAGTAATATATCATTTGTACTTTATCTATATTTTCATATATATTCATATATGAAGCACCAGTCTGAGGGAGACTCCAGTCTTCTGTCGTTGTAGACGGTTGTTAATCTAATATAACTTTTCTACTATTATCCCCCAATGAATTATATGTCTACTGTTGTGGGAATCTAATATAATAAATGATATGTAATGCATGATATATTGAACTATGGGATAAATATAATAATTCTCACCTATATAAATCATTTTATAGCATAACTACTATAATATGCCATATATGTAAATGAAAATATATTGCTATATATATATAGCAATATATTTATTAATACATTATATTTCAATTAATTTTAAATATATTAAAAATGTAGTGAATTAATTCAATATCTATTTTTAAAACATAAAATTGATAAATGTATAGGTTTAAATAAATATTTACTAAATTGTTATAATTTAATTAGATATTCAATCCAAAATAAATAAATTATTTTTAATTAAAATGCAAGATTAAATTAGTTAAATTAATATTTCTTGGCATTAATTTAAAATAGCACATCTAGATGTTATTACTAATTAGTTTACTTTTTTATCTGTATCGACAGTCAAGAAATTACATAATTCTCATTTATTATTTGGCATAGATAATAATTGAATTATTAAAAATATATTTATTTATTGCTATCCAATATATTGTAATCCTTATTAAATATTATTTGTATCGTGAATAAATATTTAATAATATTATAAACAGTTTTTAATTACCATTATAATTATTGTTCTTAAATTCATTACAAATACTAAATATATATTAAATAAGCCATCTATATGTATTTTATACACTACTTATTGACCAATATAACTATAGTAAACTATGCACTTTAATAATATATTCAAATAGGAGGTATTTACTATGTTTATATTTATTGAAATTACTAATAATAATATGTCTATTTAATGTCCGCTATGGCTAAGTAATTTGGTGGCATACTATCTATTACTATTATATAATCTGACTTATTTATTTAATGTGAATTCTAAGATATAGTAATACACTGATCTGACATTTGGTTAATTGGTACATGTTGTGGAAATGAAGAGAATGTATGTAAAATATTTTATTGCAAATGTCGGATACATAAAGTTAAAGGTTAAAAGAAATAGTTTACCATGTAAAACATAAAATTAAAATAATGTACTTTGTACGGCGTACATAGGTACTATAGCCTTTACATTATATTGTATAAGGGAATGTACCAAATATATTATAATATAAACAATCTATTATAATGTAAATAATATATTATAATGTACTAAATATAGTATACTTTACAAAATATATTGTATTGTAAATAATCTATTATAATGTATAAAATATATTATAATGTACACATATATTATAATGTACAAAATATATTAGAATGTAAAAAATACATATTGGTTAGTGTGCATAGTATAGTGTATAATATAGGCTAATGTACGTAGTCGTAAAGGATAATGTATCAAATATTACTTCTATAGTTGCCAACATAACTAAATTTGCAATTAATGTAACTTGACATCGTAGTTTCTAACTTAAAACTAGTCAAGTAATTACTAAAAATACAATAGAATCCACGTACTCTATAAAATAGATACAGCCAAACAAAGCCATTGTCATCCCATCTTCGCAGATGTACAATGATGTCCGTTAGTCGAGGCACCCGATCACATCAGCCCTCATGCACTTGTTGTTGCCGTGGGCTCCTTCTAGCGGCACGTAGCGGATGAATCTAGCGATCAGCCTCGTCCAGAGGTGGTTGGTGTGAAGAGTGTTGCGGTCGGAATTGCCGTCGAATATCTGCAAGTGATGACAGCGACAGTTTGTAGTTAGTTTATAGCAGACGATGTCATTTAAAAACGAGTTTCTGTTTTTTTTATATATTACGGGTATTATATATATTTATAAAATAAATATATCAATTTATTACATAGGAAATTTTATCTTTTTATAAATTATATACTTTAAATCCATATAAAATATTAATACGTAGTTCCTTATTTGAGATAATCACTCCCATCTACAGAACCTTTGTTATTTGTTATTGCATTACCATTGTTTTAAGTAAACTCGGTATTTTGTAATGATATTTTACTAATATTACATAATAATGCTTGCAAACAATTGACTAGAATAGATAGCGGTTCATCGCCCCTGGGGAAGTTATATATAGAATATAATATTCTCTAAGTTATTTATATTTTAGCATTAATTTGTATTTATGTCGAACTATTTATAAACTAAACTATTTATAAATTAAATTAATTTCCCCGTTGGAGATTTCCCCCCATCATGGTGTAATATTCTATTGTTTTACAAACTACCATAATTATATACTATTGTTTAGGCGAAAACACAGGAAACACACACACGCAAACACATATACACAAAACACACATATGTATGAATATATATATATATATATACATATATATATATATATATATATATATTATACATATATATATATATATATATATATATATATATATATTTCAATTGATTCTACATTGTTCTATTAAATAAAATGATAAAGTAATTAAATAGAAAACATTTACTTTTAAAACATTTAAACAAACTTTTACTTCAAATTTGAATTTAACTATAGTATCAAAATTTATCTAACACTGTGGTCTAAGTTATTTGAAAATATTGATATATTATAAGACAACGATATATAATAGAGATGGATTAACATTAACAACAGATAGATAATAATTCATTAATTTGATTTATTTTTATATTATTTATTTTTACTTATTAATTTTATAACCTATAGTTTATATTTTTTATGAATGCATAATCATACAAATAATTATAATAATGCAAATAACTTTATTAAAATAAAGTCATTTAATATTACATATTAATACAGTATTAACATAATATTAACATAGCCAGATAGGAGTACATATCTAAATATTCATAACCAAATAAATAAATTTCTAAATATCTCCCCATAGTACCGTAATCTAGGATAACTCTATGAATAATTCTATAAATGAATATAAATAATACTATAAATAAATCTATGATTAAATATATAAATAAATTTATAAATAAATCTATAAATAAATCTATGAATTACTCTATAAATAACACTATAAATAACTCTATAAATTATTCTATAAATAACTTTATAAATTACTCAATAATTAACTCTATAAATAACTCTACAAATAATTCTATAAATAATCACATAAATAATGCTATAAATAACTTTATAAATAATTCTATAAATAACAATTTGAATAACTCTATAAATAACGATATAATAATATAATATATAACAATATAATATTTTAAAAAATATTATTTATTAAATTATCATATAATAACTCCATAAATAACCATATAATAACTCTATAAATATTATTTATTAACTGAGCATATACTAATTCTATAAATAGCCATATAACAACTTTATAAATAACCATAGAATAAATATAAATATCTATAAATAACTACAAATAACTATACATAACTATCACTAACTATAATTAACTATAACTAACTATAACTAACTATAACTAATTATAACTAACTATAACTAACTATAACTAACTATAACTAACTATAACTAACTATAACTAACTATAACTAACTATAATTAACTATAACTAACTATAACTAACTATAACTAATTATAACTAACTATAACTAACTATAATTAACTATAACTAACTATAACTAACTATAATTAACTACAACTAACTACAACTAACTACAACTAACTACAACTAACTACAACTAACTACAACTAACTATAACTAACTACAATTAACTACAACTAACTACAACTAACTACAACTAGCTACAACTAACTATAACTAACTACAATTAACTACAAATAACTACAACTACATACAACTAACTACAACTAACTTCAACTAACTACAACTAACTACAACTAACTACAACTAACTACAACTAACTACAACTAACTACAACTAACTACAACTAGCTACAACTAACTACAACTAACTACAATTAACTACAAATAACTACAACTACATACAACTAACTACAACTAACTACAACTAACTACAACTAACTACAACTAACTACAACTAACTACAACTAACTACAACTAACTACAACTAACTACAACTAACTACAACTAACTACAACTAACTACAACTAACTACAACTAACTACAACTAACTACAACTAACTACAACTAACTACAATTAACTATAAATAACTATAAATAACTATACATAACTATAAATAACTATAAATAATTATAAATAACTATAAATGATTATAAATAATTCTACCTCTGTTTAGTATTGTATCTGTTTTAAAACAAAAATATTCTAAAATAAATGGTTAATTTACAAAATGTATGAGTTGTTATGACGACGCATATTGGGACATGGACATTGATTCATATAAGCTAGATGATTGAGTCGTTCACTGGGGAGAGGTTCCTATTTCCGATGACCTATTTATCCGAGTAATTAAAGTACGTTAATATTACATCACCTCTTATAATCGAACACGTAAATAGGCCATCGCACTGATTATCCAAACATCGACCACATAATTCGCGAACCGTAGATATTGAGCGAGAGTCGCATGAATATTCATTAACGAAACAAAGGCAAGCGACTCACCACCGTAGAGTTACGTTATATAACGTCTACATTTGCAATTCCCGTGGGAGGCTGGGAAATTAGCGTAGAAGCTGAAGTGTCATCTCTTGTACACAATACAGTCGTGGAGTATTAGCAATTTAGATTATGCTGGTCTATGTGTCCTAATTGATACATTTTAAATTGATTTAGTTAAATATAATTGGAGTTACTCATAACAGGGTATCCAATACAAATTCACGATTATATCATAATGTATAATCTCTTTTATTTATTTTAATGAGTAATATTGGTCTACTCTAAATATTTGATTCTTTTTAATTTGATAAATAATTTAAATTTGATTTTTATAATAATTTGTATATTATATTCATAAGCTTAGACATATTATAAATAAGACTCATGTCATGATTATTGCATTCGGTTTTTGGCAATTTGTCCAAGAGATTGTTAATGTGAATTAAAGCTGACGCATTTAATTCTAAATTTATAATTCATGTTGTTTATTATTTATTATAGGAGTTTAAAACTATTTAATTTTGAATTAATTGTATTAAAAATTGTATCTAAAGATGGATTAGAAATGCATACTGTCGTAACACCGCCTTAGTTTATGTTGGATAATTAATAATACAAAATGTCTGGGCTTCTTACATACCTAAATATCAACAACTATAATACATTTTAACTTTATGTAAAAAGGCAATGTATAGTTAAAATGATGACAATGTCAGGTAATAATAATATACAATTCTGTATTATACCAATGTATATATAATAATATGTATATTAACAATTATTGACTAATTTTCTAACATTTAATTTTTAAAATGTTGAACATTATTTTATAATCGTTTTTATTTATTTATGAATCTTTGAATGAATTATAAAATAAAATATTCGATTGCTATTAAAAATGTACAACTAATTTATTTACCTTTATTTTCAGAATTATGGTATTATCTATACGAGTTAAAAGTTAAACATTTTTTTAAATAAGTTGTATTACAAAATATTAACCTTATAGTAATATTATTATAGTATGTATTTTAATTTGTTATAAGTATTCATATTTAAATTGTATGTCATTAATATAAATAAATGTGAAATAATTCACAAAGAAAATAAAAAAGCACGTTTAGGTATTTTTTATTTATGACATTTCATTTAAAAATATTACTTGGCAAATAGAATTCAAGAAATTTATATATTTACAAATCTTTACTTTTAATAATAATTTTGTATAGTTTGTAGTATATTAATCATATAGTGTAAATAAATACAAATTGTAGTTATCTATAATATAAAAGTTAATCGGTAATTAATTTAAGATACTTTCACATTTTATTATTTTAATATTTATTATTTTAAACTTTACACATTATTGATTTTATAATATCCTATAACTTATGCTCGAACTTGTTAAAACTTGTCAATTGGTAATAGTTCAGGCAGTTTTAAAATGTCATATGATATCAATATAAATAATTTATAGAAATGCTATCTATATACAAGCCATACATGGTCAAATATAATGTGATATTATATAACACAATTATTTAATATGATTTATTTATATGTATATAGATATGTTTAAACGAATATATATATATATATATATATATATATATATATATATATATATACATTATTACTGTATGTATATGATATAAATACAATATTGGATTATGCTAATTATCTATAAATAGAAAATAATAAATAGATTTTACTTCTGAATTATAAATGCAGTAGCTTCGTCTGTTTTTACTGTAAATCCAATGAGATAACAAAGCAAATTACCTTTATTATTATACAGACTACTTTGAAATGTATGATGTAGATTTTATTAAAGATTTATTCATATCGAGATACCCATAAACAATGGTTTGATACTAGTTTAACATGTGAAGAATTAGCATAGGTTATATGTATACTATAGTTATAACTACTTTATCTCTAACTTGTTTATTATGGTAATCTCCTGAGGTTATAATAGTTGTTATATTAATTAATTATGTTATATAACAGCATTATTCATACATAACTACAATCCTAATATATTTATATATATATGCATATATGTTTATATATGATATTATATATTTATTTTTCCAATATATATATAAAGTGTATACATAGTAATTGTAATATATATATATATATATATATATATATACATATATATATATATATATATAGATAAGTGAATACATGTCAACGTGAACATTGTACGTTCTCGGAACAGCGAGTGTATAAATGAATCAACGAAATCTATAATTGAATAAATCGCTGTGTTTGATTTTGACAGGTGGTTATTATTATTATTGTTGTTATTATTTATTATTGTTTATTATTGATATTATCGATAGTATTGTTTATTATTACTTGCTATTTGAATAATTAATATGAAGTTCTCCCACATATATACGAATACAGACAGAGTCATACTCTTCCGAGGTAATTATAAGGATATTATACTATTCAGTATAATAGAATATATTAAAATACTCTTGATTACGTTGGCAGGTTGTGATATGTAACGCTATATTAAATAAACGTAACAGATATATATATATATATATATATATATATATATATATATATATTATACATATTTTCTAATAAATACATGTGCTCGATTATATGCTATTCTCATACTTCAACAACTTGCACATTTTACATTTGGTTTAATTTAGATTATAACATTTATTTTCCACCATATATTTCTTAAGCATAATATTTAAGTGCATAGGCAATTAGTGAGAGACAATTTATATTCTTAAATAAATATCGATAATAACATAAACTATTATTTTGAATATAATATCCACTTATTCTCTCACTATCTATATTCCGCTAATAGTTCACATATATTCAACCTGGTCATTTCCGAGAGGATCCAGGTACGATGACCAGTCATCTCGAGGCTTCAGCTTGTATTGTAGACGATATCTAGTCACCCATTGGTAATAATCACCACGACCTTTTGTAACTAGACTAAATATAACAACTGAATGAGTGAAATCAAACTGAAGCCATTCGTCTTCTTGATTTGGCTCCACTGAAGGGTTAAAAGTGAGGGTAAGTGAGAGAGTGAGGGAGAGAGTGATGGAGAGGGAGAGGGATAGAGAGATAGTATGGTTTGTGTGGGTGAGGGTGAGGGAGAAAGACACGAAGGAGGGAGGGAGGGTGAGGATCATGTTAGAGTGATGGTAAGGGTGAGGGTAAGAGTGAGAGTAACGGAGAGGGAAAGGGAAATGGAGTTTGAGAAGGTGAATGTGAGTGTGAAGTATGAAGGTAGAAAGAGAGAGGGGGGAGAGAGGGAGGTGAATGTAGGAAGATGGAGAGGTGGAGGTGAAGGTAGGGAGATGGATAAGTGAATGTAGGGAGATGGGGAGGTGAATGTAGGAAGATGGGGAGATTAAAGTAGGGAGATGGGGAGGTGAAGGTAGGGAGATGGGGAAGTGAAGGTAGTAAGATGGGGAGGTGAAGGTAGGGAGTTGGGAAGTTAAAGGTGGGATATGGGGAAGTGAACGTAGGAAGATGAGGAGGTGAATATAGGGAGATGGAGAAGTGAAGGTAGGGAGATTGAGAAGTGAAGTTAGGGATATGGGGAAGTGAATGTATGGAGATGAGGAGGTGAAGGTAGGGAGATAGGGAAGTGAAGGTAGGGAGATTGAGAAGTGAAATTAGGGATATGGGGAAGTGAAGGTAGTAAGATGGGAAGGTTAAAGTAGGGAGATATTGAATATTTACATTGCACATGTTAATTATAATACAATCAATTATAATATAATATCGACGAATATAATATACAATCAATTTATAAATAATTTTCGTAATAATGATAATTTACTAGTCTGTGCTTTGTTAATATGTATTTCAGAGATATGATAATCTATTATGTCTTCGAGAACAATAAGATTGTATTATATTAATAGAATAGACTAAAGATTAAAGAAAATTTGTATCTATCTTGTAATTATTTCTCTAAATTAGACAATTTATATGTATTGTTTTTATTCTATATAAGTCCTACTTATATAGAATATTAAAATAACAATATTATAAAATAATGAGCTACATGTTTATATATTAAAAAATATCTGGTGTACTTATATAACAGGATGATTTATTATTTATATATATATATATATATATATATATATATATATATATATATTTATTATCGATTGCGAGAACAATTGTATAAAGTAGCTTCATCTTTATAATGATGATGACTTACTCTCTATTAATTTAAACGAATACCTTACATAACAATTATCCATTCTTATTTGTAAAATAAGCGGGGTTGGTATTTCTAGATTTAACTCATTTAATAAAGGCTTCACAACGTAAGTCTAAAGGAGATATCACGAGGCCCTCCTCCTCTACATCTCTAGTTTACCGATCTTCCCCTTTAATTTAGCCAGTGTTAATGGGAAATTGTCTTGCTCTACCGAAGTGAGACTTACTATACATTTTATTTACGCTGTTACAATAGGATATCTATGTGACCCTCGCTCAGTATCTATGGTTGACGGATTACGCTGTCGACGTTTGGATAATCGGTGCGCTCGATGGCGTGTGCGTGTGCACGATTGGAAGTTCTGTTAATGACACGTACCCATTTTAATTGCTCGGATAAATTCGTAATCGGAGAATGGGTTTTCTCCCGAGGGAGCAACTTCTTAATTACAGGAATAAATGGCCGTCTCGGAATATTCGACATCATAACAACTATTGTAAACAAATATATTATGTAACATTATCTTAGATAAAAGGTGATCGTCCGTTATAGCAACGCAAATCTAGTGTTTGTTAGTATATAGGGAAGATAATCGTTGTAAAAGGGCGTGGTTTCTACAGTGAGAGGCGTGGTTATGTGTGTAACTAGAGATCATATATGCAATCGCAGGTTAATACTATTGTCATATCCGGTACTGTTACTTATGCTCGGCTGCTTTCTCTTCATATAATATTACTATAACATTGTTACAGTGTACAATGTATAGGGTATAGTGTACAATGTATAGGGTATAGTGTACAATGTATAGGGTATAGTGT
>OZ038315.1:2407280-2422280 GCA_964035775.1 Osedax frankpressi | reverse complement strand
AATATGAGAATTACAAAACGATTGTTTTTTATGTTATTAGAAATCTAATTGGTAAGATTAAGTAATAGTGTTTCAGTGTTATGGTAAGGTTTGTAGGCACTCTGCATTGGATTATCTAAACTATTGGTGGTGATATGTTTAATGATATGGGTGGCAATAATCCTTTCGAAATTTTTTGATAGTAAAGATAAGTTAGATATAGGTCTGTAGTTGTTAGGAATGTAGTAATCTTGGGAAGTTTTTTTATGAATGGAGTTATAATGGAGTGTTTCAGTGAAAATGGGAAGTTGTTATGAGTAATACATTTGTTAATGAGATTAGAGTAAATGAGTGAAATAAAGTGGATGTTTAATTTTAGTAATTGGGGTGTCATGCTGTCTATATAAATGTTAGTTTTAAAATGAGTTTGTCTTATAAGTCGTTCAATATATGTTGAGGTTATAATTGGTATGACTTCGGATATGCAAGTTATTTTTTTTTAGTTTGTCTATGTATCTATCTCTTAAATTGTTATCTGAGTTGAGTGATATTTCATTATAAATTTTATTTATTTTATCAATAAAAAAGTTTGCAAAAGATTCATTATGTATAGGGCATTCAATTTTTTCCTTGATGTTTAAGGGACCGTCAAATGTTTTATAGAGTTGTTTCATATTATTTTTTTCTGAATCAATTTATTTTGATAGAATATTGTTTTAGTAATTTTAATTTTCTTAAAATATTTTTTTCGGTAGCACATGTAGTCATTATAGTTGATAGTGTGTCTCCAACTTCATTCTTTCTTTCTAATAATTCTGTGTAATTCAGATAATTCAGTATTCCATCAAGCATTAGTATTTCTTAGATGCACTTTAGTTATTCTGAGAGAAGCATTTTTATCTAGTATAGTTGTGAAGTGCTGTTGTATATATTTGGTAGTGGCGTCAGTATTGTCATAATCAACTATTGTTAACTCGTGTAAGTCATTAGAGTACTCTAAAGTGTCAATGTTATGTAGTTTTCTATAGGTAATATATTTTATTATTTTCTTAGGTTTTATTAAGTTTAAATATATATTAATAATGTTATGGTCTGTAATTATGGGTTCTACGTTCGTGTGTATTTTGTTCTGTGAATTTCTTAGGTTATAACAAAGTCTGAGGTATTGCATTTACTATAAGTAGGGTCAATAATAGATTGTTTTAGATTTAGGTCATTTAGTATATTTTTGAATATCAATGAGTTTGGATTTAAATTAAAATCACCTAGTAAAATGAGTGAATGCTTTTAAATGTATTTGTATTATTTTCATTGGTAACAGTTATGGGTAGCTTATTCCAAAGTTGTGGAAAATTGTTTGTTATGTCTTGTTTAAGCAGTTTTTTATTGGATGATCTTAGATTATTTTTAGTTTTAATTTAATTGAGTCATTCATATATTTAGGGATATCAGTTTTCAGTGCGGTATGTATTATTGTTAAAGTTTTGTACATGGATCTGTGTTTATAGGTTAGAAATTTAAGTTTTTTTCTGTGTAATGTGATGTGTGTTCGTTTAGGGAGTTTGAAAATAAGTCTGCAAGTGTGGTTAATAATTTTGTTAAGTACTTTTTCTTGTATTTTAGGTATATTAATTAAAAGTGAGTTGCAGTAGTCAAGTTTAGATAGCATATAGGCAGATGTGAGTATTTTGATTAGGTATTTAATTTGTTTTATTTTAAATATTTTATAATTACTTGCTTAGTTATTGATGAAACATGCTTATCGAAGGCTAAATCAGATTCAAATATTACACCTAAAGTAGTTATAGCAGTCTTAATGGGTATGTCTTTATTTGCATTTTAGTATGTGTGATGGGAGGTGGCGTATGACTTTTACTATGGAAAATGATGTATTCAGTTTTCTGAGTGAGTGAGTGAGTGAATGAGTGAGTGAGTGAGTGAGCGAGTGAGTGAGTGAATGGGTGAGTGAGTGAGTGAGTGAGTTAGTGAGTGAGTGAGTGAGTGAGTGAGTGAGTGAGTTAGTGAGTGAGTGAGTTAGTTATTGAGTGAGTGAGTGAGTGAATGAGTGAGTGAGTATATAAGTTAGTGAGTGAGTGAGTTAGTGAGTGAGTGAATGAATGAGTGAATGGGTGTGTTAGTGAAAAAGTGAGTGAATGAGTGAAAGAGCGAGTGAGTGAGTGAGTGGGTGAGTGAGTGAGTGAGTTAATGGGGGAGTGAGTGAGTGAGTGAGATAGTTATTGAGTGAATGTATGAGTGAGTGAGTGAGTGAGTATGTGAGTTAGTGAATGGGTGAATGCGTGAAAGAGTGAGTGAATGAGTGAGTTAGTGAGTGAATGGCTGTTAAAACAGCTTTACTACTATATAAACAGTTTTAATAATGTATAAACAGTTTTAATAATGTATAAATAGCTTTACTACTGTATAAACAGCTTTACTACTGTATAAACAGCTTTACTACTGTATAAACAGTTTTAATAATGTATAAATAGCTTTACTACTGTATAAACAGCTTTACTACTGTATAAACAGCTTTACTACTGTATAAACAGTTTTAATAATGTATAAACAGTTTTAATAATGTATAAATAGCTTTACTACTGTATAAACAGCTTTACTACTGTATAAACAGTTTTAATAATGTATAAATAGCTTTACTACTGTATAAACAGTTTTACTACTGTATAAACAGCTTTACTACTGTATAAACAGCTTTACTACTGTATAAACAGCTTTACTTATGTATAAACAGCTTTACTACTGTATAAACAGCTTTACTACTGTATAAACAGATTTACTACTGTATAAACAGTTTTAATAATGTATAAACAGCTTTAATAATGTATAAACAGATTTACTACTGTATAAACAGATTTATTACTCTATAAATATCTTTACTACTGTATAAACAAGTTTACTAATGTATAAACAGATTTACTAACATATAGCACTATTATAATTGTCATACAATATATACTAATAATTAATAACAACTGTTCTTTAACTGCGAATATTAATTCTTTCTAAACCTCTAACTCTACTACATCATTTCTACCTTATTAATACATCATTACTACCTTATTAATACATCATTTCTACCTTATTCGAATAGTAATCTTTTTATGGATATGATTAAATTTCATAATTCGTAAACTATTCAAGAATTCACGAATTGAAAATTATAAGTGTGAGATTTCAATAGTAAATACATACACTAGATGTGATATTTACTATGAAAAAAATTCGATCCTATAATTGACATACTATTAGGATAACATCGTAATATTACGCAATATCGCATAATCATGCGTCCGCATGTGTATGATTACATCAGCACACGTGATTACACTCCGAACACGTGATTACATTCCGAAGAATACGAGGAACATATCGGCGAAGATAGCGAAGCAATTGTAGACATTTCATTTAGTGCAACCATACATTTATATCGGATTACTCTTGTGGGGGAGATATATGAATCCGGTTCAAGCGTAGCGCTGGAATAGTACATTTGTATGATATTCTGAACAAATTATTAACTAGAAATACTAATCAATAATATATTAAATTCATCGTTCTGTTATTAATTATGATATATTCATATTTATACATTTATTAATATTGATAACGGAAGATAACGATTTAATGAAAATGTGAAAATTAAGTTTTGCGAAAAATTGTTTACTTCAAATTTTATTTTCCCATTTTATTGATTTCTCGGCAAATTTCTAAAGTCACTGCGTAATGCTTAGGAGTTTTTTCTTTTGAAAACAATGCATTGAATATGAAATCAGGCATCGAAAATCATATTGAAGAGATACACGAACGCTTTTTATCGAAAAGAATCAATTAAAACTGCATATATCGCCTATAACAATGGTTTATCAAGAAATTACCGGATACAGACCATTACCGATATATTGTTAAATTGTTATATTGTTATAAACGATATATTGTTTCTCATTACGATCACCTCAAGTTATATAACACCTACATAGCGGATGTTACGGGACGCAGGAATAAAACGACTCAGGCTATGCTCTACAAAACGGAAATGCAGTTTTTACTTATCATATTTCCATGAACACAAAGGTGTTTATCACATTGGAACACGATTAGTATAAATAATAGTATAAATACTTGTATAAATACTAGTATAAATACTAGTATAAATACTAGTATAAATACTAGTATAAATACTAGTATAAATACTAGTATAAATACTAGTATAAATACTAGTATAAATACTAGTATAAATACTAGTATAAATACTAGTATAAATACTAGTATAAATACTAGTATAAATACTAGTATAAATACTAGTATAAATACTAGTATAAATACTAGTATAAATACTAGTATAAATACTAGTATAAATACTAGTATAAATACTAGTTAAATACTAGTATAAATACTAGTATAAATACTAGTATAAATACTAGTATAAATACTAGTATAAATACTAGTATAAATACTAGTATAAATACTAGTATAAATACTAGTATAAATACTAGTATAAATACCAGTATAAATACCAGTATAAATACTAGTATAAATACCAGTATAAATACCAGTATAAATACCAGTATAAATACCAGTATAAATACCAGTATAAATACCAGTATAAATACTAGTATAAATACTAGTATAAATACTAGTATAAATACTAGTATAAATACTAGTATAAATACTAGTATAAATACTAGTATAAATACTAGTATAAATACTAGTATAAATACTAGTATAAATACTAGTATAAATACTAGTAGAACACTTATTTAAATTTTTTTTTTAAATATCCATATTTTAGATGTCGCATATCGTTTAAAGAGTAAGTATAGCTCTAGTAATTAGACAAACACTTTCATTTTATACAAGGGTTCTAGATTTACATTGTAATGGAAACACTAGGAAATACAATCTAGGTTTCTATCAGTTTCTGAATATGAATTAGTTGAAATTATTAATATTTTGGAGATGATAGTTAAGTAGCCAATTTAGTATTTATATACATTTGGAATTAGCTACTGATTTATTGAAGCTCTTATACATGAATAATATAAATAACCCTCATGGACGGACCCTGGTAAGGAGATAAGACAAGCGCAGATGGTCATCAATAGATTTATAACATGTGAACATCGCAGATACACATACGAACAAAATACATACATACGCGCACTCGCATATACGCACCTACACACGCATTCAAATACGTAGACACACGCATACACGCATACACAAACACACTTACACGAATACACAAATAGACACGCGCATATAAATAGAATTCAAATATAATTAGGTGTGTGTTCTTACTAATAATAAATTACGTAATAATATTACATTATTATATAATCTAAAATACTCTGAACAATTCAAGACAAAAGTATTATATAATTTTATAAATGCAAATATTTATTCAAATAATATAAGTATTACATGTTATAATATATTATAACATGTACTACATTAATACTATATATTATCTTATATAGTATTATATATATATATATATATATATATATATATATATATTGTTTATTATATATGATATTCTATATTACATTGTTTAAACCTATAAAGTCATTGTTTTGCACAACATATGAATTGAAAGTAGAGTTATCTAGAAAATGACTTCGAAACCGTTTTTATTTTATATTACGAGCAGCTAATTCATTAATCACAACTTTTATGTATTATTACTGACCCCAGGTTATGACATCTTAGTCTGTTACGTCACCACAGAAGTTTATGACACATGCATTCGCATGAAAATGAATATATTACATAATATCTGTTATGTATTCAGAATTAATATAAACCAGACACTATCGATACTGAGTATATATATATATATATATATATATATATATATATATATATATTATTAGAGCGTGTCTGGGTGTTTCATTCATACACTCATTAAATCATACGTAACGTTACACAAATTACTATTACGTAACCGGGATTTATTACTTCAGTAATAAAAATATATAAGTATGTTAGTATGCACCTGTGTATTATTGTTAAATAATATATAATATAATATAATATAATATAATATAATATAATATAATATAATATAATATAATATAATATAATATAATATAATATAATATAATATAATATAATATAATGTAATGTAATGTAATATAATATAATGTAATATAATGTAATGTAATGTAATGTAATGTAATGTAATGTAATGTAATGTAATGTAATGTAATGTAATGTAATGTAATGTAATGTAATGTAATGTAATGTAATGTAATGTAATGTAATGTAATGTAATGTAATGTAATGTAATGTAATGTAATGTAATGTAATGTAATGTAATGTAATGTAATGTAATGTAATGTAATGTAATGTAATGTAATGTAATGTAATGTAATGTAATGTAATGTAATGTAATGTAATGTAATGTAATGTAATGTAATGTAATGTAATGTAATGTAATGTAATGTAATGTAATGTAATGTAATGTAATGTAATGTAATGTAATGTAATGTAATGTAATGTAATGTAATGTAATGTAATGTAATGTAATGTAATGTAATGTAATGTAATGTAATGTAATGTAATGTAATGTAATGTAATGTAATGTAATGTAATGTAATGTAATGTAATGTAATGTAATGTAATGTAATGTAATGTAATGTAATGTAATGTAATGTAATGTAATGTAATGTAATGTAATGTAATGTAATGTAATGTAATGTAATGTAATGTAATGTAATGTAATGTAATGTAATGTAATGTAATGTAATGTAATGTAATGTAATGTAATGTAATGTAATGTAATGTAATGTAATGTAATGTAATGTAATGTAATGTAATGTAATGTAATGTAATGTAATGTAATGTAATGTAATGTAATGTAATATAATGTAATGTAATGTAATGTAATGTAATGTAATGTAATGTAATGTAATGTAATGTAATGTAATGTAATGTAATGTAATGTAATATATCTATAACTATATTATAAACATAATATATCGCAATAAAATGCATGTGAAATGAATGTGAAATGAATGTGAAATGAATGTGAAATGAATGTGATTATATAAATTAATATCTAATTATACGTGTTTCTATATGAACTATCGATATAGGGTCAGTTCATATAATATATTATAATTACTAAGACATATATATTGAATATTAACAATTATAATGATGCATCTATGCCATTAGCACCCACTTTAGAAGGGAATATATTTATATATATATATATATATATACATATATATATATATATATATATATATATATATATATATATATAATAGGTATATTTACAGAGGTTTTAGTATAAGAAAGTTAAAATATATAATTGAGTCTATTTAATATATATATATATATATATGTATATATATATATATATATATATATATATATATATATACATATATATATATATATATATATATATATAAACATACTACATAGACACCTGCATATTATATAACTCCATATTAGGCTGACTATTAATTGATAAAATCTTATATACGAATTATAATCAATATTTAATACTGTCGTCATCAATTAAAATAAAAATTAATAATATTGCCATGAATTATGAATATATTCATAACTATAGTTGCATTAATTTATGATATTTATATCTACTTTATTACATCATTTAATAATATCAATATAAATAAACTTAAATACTTATATATATATATATATATATGGCAGTTTAATTTTGTTTGTATAGGAGTATAGTAACAGTATAGTAACAGTATAGTAACATTATAGTAACAGTATAGTAACAGTATAGTAACATTATAGTAACAGTATAGTAACAGTATAGTAACAGTATAGTAACAATATAGTAACAGTATAGTAACAGTATAGTAACAATATAGTAACAGTATAGTAACATTATAGTAACAGTATAGTAACAGTATAGTAACAGTATAGTAACAATATAGTAACAGTATAGTAACAATATAGTAACAGTATAGTAACAATATAGTAACAGTATAGTAACAGTATAGTAACAATATAGTAACAGTATAGTAACAGTATAGTAACAGTATAGTAACAGTATAGTAACAATATAGTAACAGTATAGTAACAGTATAGTAACAATATAGTAACAGTATAGTAACAGTATAGTAACAATATAGTAACAGTATAGTAACAGTATAGTAACAGTATAGTAACAATATAGTAACAATATAGTAACAATATAGTAACAGTATAGTAACAGTATAGTAACAGTATAGTAACAGTATAGTAACAGTATAGTAACAATCTAGTAACAGTATAGTAACAGTATAGTAACAATATAGTAACAATATAGTAACAATATAGTAACAGTATAGTAACAGTATAGTAACAGTATAGTAACAGTATAGTAACAGTATAGTAACAATCTAGTAACAGTATAGTAACAGTATAGTAACAATATAGTAACAGTATAGTAACAATATAGTAACAATATAGTAACAGTATAGTAACAGTATAGTAACAGTATAGTAACAGTATAGTAACAATATAGTAACAATATAGTAACAGTATAGTAACAGTATAGTAACAGTATAGTAACAGTATAGTAACAGTATAGTAACAATATAGTAACAGTATAGTAACAATATAGTAACAGTATAGTAACAGTATAGTAACAATATAGTAACAGTATAGTAACAGTATAGTAACAATATAGTAACAGTATAGTAACAATATAGTAACAGTATAGTAACAATATAGTAACAGTATAGTAACAGTATAGTAACAGTATAGTAACAGTATAGTAACAGTATAGTAACAGTATAGTAACAGTATAGTAACAGTATAGTAACAATATAGTAACAGTATAGTAACAATATAGTAACAATATAGTAACAGTATAGTAACAATATAGTAACAATATAGTAACAGTATAGTAATAATATATTAACAGTATAGTAACAATATAGTAACAATATAGTAACAATATAGTAACAGTATAGTAACAGTATAGTAACAGTATAGTAACAATATAGTAACAGTATAGTAACAATATAGTAACAATATAGTAACAGTATAGTAACAGTATAGTAACAGTATAGTAACAGTATAGTAACAATATAGTAACAGTATAGTAACAGTATAGTAACAGTATAGTAACAGTATAGTAACAGTATAGTAACAGTATAGTAACAGTATAGTAACAATATAGTAACAGTATAGTAACAATATAGTAACAATATAGTAACAGTATAGTAACAATATAGTAACAATATAGTAACAGTATAGTAACAGTATAGTAACAGTATAGTAACAATATAGTAACAGTATAGTAACAATATAGTAACAGTATAGTAACAGTATAGTAACAATATAGTAACAGTATAGTAACAGTATAGTAACAGTATAGTAACAATATAGTAACAGTATAGTAACAATATAGTAACAGTATAGTAACAGTATAGTAACAATATAGTAACAGTATAGTAACAATATAGTAACAATATAGTAACAATATAGTAACAATATAGTAACAATATAGTAACAGTATAGTAACAATATAGTAACAGTATAGTAACAACTCGAATATTATATGTGACAAAATAATTATGTGGTGTATACTATACACTGTACACTGTACACTATACACTGTACACTGTACATTGTACACTGTACACTGTACACTGTACACTGTACACGTTATAATATACACTGTACCTGCAGAGCGAGGGTCTGGATTCCAACGCCTTTATACGTTGTTCCATTTGCTGTTGCCTCGATGCTATACGGTCAAGTTGTTTTCGCCAGGGTTCTGTGGAATTAGACGTGCCTGCTTCACCTCCTCCACTCCCAGGAACACCTTCCGCTCTATCTCCTTCTCTACCCTTCTCTTCTCCCCCGTTAGCCACGCCCCCACTGTAGAGGCCCGTTAATAGTTTTTTAAGAGCCGATGCCTCTACAATTGATACTCGTTCCGAAAGCGAGGCGCATTTCGAATCCAGGGTCGTGAGTCGATCGTTAACAGACCGCAGCACTTCAGCCACGCCCCCGCCCGTTACGCCCCCTTCTTTGTTCGGGATGGTAGCTTCAGCTTCGAGTAGAAAGCGACATTTACCGTCCGCCGAACTTCTTTCGCAAGAGCATGCCCGTTGGAACGTCGGCTGACCATTGACACCGATCATAGATCCAGCAAAAAGCACCGCGGTCAAAAATACGTTGGCGATAGCCGGTTCCGGCATTCCTTGACCGGATGTTAAATCTGGCAACGGCAATTAGAGATGGGATTTGAATTCCTAAATGCCAACGGATATGGCAGTTTATAGTTTGGATGAAACTAAATAGAACTAGATTCAAGTATATTAAACTTCTATCATTTACGCTCGGATACCGGATGTAACGCGTTATGATGATACTGTAACACGAAATAAACAGACGATGGCCTGGAAATGCTAGTCGAGAGATCGCAACGGTAACTAACGGCAACTGTTGTTGCTATGGGTTACGGCAGACGGAATGCTGCTCCACGCGATGAACATATGCGGAATCACCGATGCGTATCGATCCGTGAAGCGTAGACGTCTAGTCGGGGGCGTGAAACGCGAGCGGGTCGATTTCGCGATGGGGGCGTGGCCATTACGCCCATTTACGCGCGTGACACATCTCTTTGTTATGCGGGTATCTCATTCAGACTCGAGCACGCTATTAAGTGATGAACATCTCAGATTGTACAGTAATAACATTTTCCTTCTATAATGCAGACCATAATATCTATGTGAGATGTTAGGTGGAGAACGATAAGGATTATAGATTATTTCAAAAGTTATACATAGCTAAGCTATTACATAACTAAGTTATTACATAACTAAGGTATTACATAGCTAAGCTATTACATAGCTAAGTTATTAAATAGCTAAGTTATTATATAACTAAGTTATTACATAGCTAAGTTATTACATAGCTAAGTTATTACATAGCTAAGTTATTACATAACTATGTTATTACATATCTAAGTTATTACATAACTAAGTTATTACTTAGCTAAGTTACGATATAAAAATATAGATTAAGTGTACTTTATTCTTACTATACTTTATAATTCATAATTCTAATTCATTTTAGTGGATGATACAAAATTACTTTATTAATGTGATAATGTCTCCCCACTATAATTATCGCAATAGATGTACTTATACATTTAAATACTAATGTGTACAATTATAAATGATATTAGGAACTACATTTCGCTACATGAAGTACAAACTTTACCGGCGATGACTTGATAAAACTATATAGACATACTATGATCATTATTACTATGAATATAGAAGACTAACTTAATACACTTTCATGAGTTTTATAAGATCTTCAATTGTTTGTTGCTAATAAACTTATTTTTGCATTTATCTTAATGTTTTTCTAAATGCACTCAATTAATCCATAATACCGTTATTCTGATTGATAACACACACACGCACACGCACACGCACACGCACACACGCACACGCACACACATACACACATATACACACACACACACACACACACATATATATATATATATATATCTATATATATATATATATATATATATATATATATATATATATATACTCACATATATATACACACACACACACACATATATATATATGCGTGCGTGCGTGCGTAAATATATGTATGTGCTTGTATATTGTTTATCTATATATGTGTTGTATACTCATGTGTGAATTCAAATATTTAATCTGAATAAATTCATTCATTATTTATCATGCCTCAGTATCACATTTAAAATATATAATACAAATTGATATGATAATGTAATATATGAAATATATAAATAATGTATAAGTTGATGCATGATGCATGATATAAGACATTAATTAAATAAATAGTCTATAGTTAATATTTAAATAATAAGTGTAATAGTAATAATAACGTAACATATAAAAATTAGATTAGCTATAAAATAAACATAGAACCATAAGATTTAAAAGATAAAATAATAAATATGCTAAAATTTATGTCGGTTTACCTTAAGGGTGTATGAGGGTATGTAAAATAATAATTTAATTAATTTTCTATTATATGTTAGAATTTCAGGTTTTAAAATTGAATAAAAAATTAAAATAAAATATTTTAAAAAGTTTACTCTCAGAAAATAATATGTATTATTTAATTAATTTCATTAATTTTGAATAAATTAGTGAAATTAAATTTAATATTTGGTTGACTTATAGTTTAACGATTTTTATAATATTACACAAATTAAAGTTTAAAATTCAATGTTTATATTTAAAAGTCAAGGAGTATGTTTACTTTTGCTGTTATTACATTGTTTATAAAGGCAGAAGCTAGTAAGAGGGATTTAAAAATATCATATAATTTTAAATGTAATTTTTTCAGTATTTTGAATTTCTAGACTAAAAATCTTCTAAACGATATGTTTTAGTTTACAGTTCATATTCAATAATATTTTCACAGAAAGTTTATTATAGTTATACCTAAAATAATTGTATTCAATATTTTTAGAATTGTATTTAAAATATTTTATAGCAAATTTATAACATTAAAATTTGTTGAAAACATATTTTAATTTTGTTCACAAATATTTTTGCAAAATGTTGAACACAATATTTGTAGATTTGGGTTTCATTATAACATTGCAATTAATTTCGTAGAAATAAAATACATATTCAATGATATAATAGAATTAGCGTAAGAGTAAAATCTCTATTATTTTACATTGGACCAATTCTACACATAGCATTAACAAAAAACTAATAATTCATAAGCAATTAAAATATTATCTTTATTAGCATTTTCAAGATCTGTTTCTATTTATATTATTAATTATTTTTAATTTATAATTTTCATTATCTCAGATAATCAAGATAACACAATACAGCTCGTAAAACAATACCAACATAGTTTAAATGTTTTTTCTTTGTATCCATTACCTTAATTATTATTACACTATGGAACTTATGAGTACAATAGTTGTGTACCGTAGCATATATAGTTGCGTACCGTAGCATATATAGTTGTGTACCTTATCATATATAGTTGCGTACCGTAGCATATCTAGTTGCGTACCGTAGCATATATAGTTGTGTACCTTAGCATATATAGTTGTGTACCGTAGCATATATAGTTGCGTACCTTAGCATATATAGTTGCGTACCTTAGCATATATAGTTGCGTACCTTAGCATATATAGTTGCGTACCTTAGCATATATAGTTGCGTACCGTAGCATATCTAGTTGTATACTTAACTGCATGTTTGAACTGCAATCATAAAGTGGAAAGTTATTTTCAATCTTTTAAAAAATAAGTTCCAAAACAAATTCCAATACCAATTAGTCATTGGAAATGTGTACTTTATAACATATATGTATTCACCTTCTTCGTTAATTATCCACAAATAACGAATATATTGCTAACTTACAGCTATACCGTGATAATAAGATGAGTTATAGTGATATTTTATTTTAGAGAGATTGTAAAAAAATAATAAAGTTATTAAAACAAATCCGTAAATATTGTTAAGTTTATTTATATGCTATATATTACATAACATATGTTATTCTCTCAAGAATAGCATCATTCCCATGGAACCATGGCTTAAACCTTTTCTGTTTAGAAGATTCCTGTTATAAATGTTTGAAACTCGAATTAATCTAGCAGTATCTATACTGGAATATATATTATACGAGTTGGATAATAATAACTACGTTGATTATGATTATTAATAAAGTTTTTATTATGAATTAAAATAATTTAGTTTCCGTTTTTGTTTTAATCCATATTTGTATTATTTTTAATTATTATTATATATTAATATGTTCCTCTTTGCGTATCTTGATGTTTTGTAATATATAATTTACACGTAAATTGTATAACTCCCTAAATTCATTTAACTTTCCATCGAGATCCTTAACTTTACATCGAGTAAGCAATTAGTCAGTAGATGGTACTGGGCATTACATTAACTTCCTGTCTGCGTTATTTGAGATGTCATCTTGGTATGTATGTAAATAGACAATGTTTATAATATATATATATATATATATATATATATATATATATATATGTATATATTTGTATATATATATATGTATATATATATATATATATATATATATATGTATATATTTGTATATATATATATATATATATATATATATATATATATATATATATATATATATACCACATATATCCAAACTACCAGTGTAATTAATATAATAGTGATTCGTAGTTCACGTGGTATATATTCATAAGCAGTAGTTTATTGCTAGTAGTTTATCGATATTCTATTAATATCCAGTTAATAACGGTCATTCTACCTATTTTATGTAATACGTAGTAAAGGAAGAACAATGACACGTTGTTATTTTGTATTCAAATGACATAATCGATTACAAGTGGTTATGTAAATCATAATCTACTTTTTGTAGTATTCGTTCTCCATTGTTTAACTTACGGTACTAGTCGGTATTACGGATATTAAATATGCTTCGAATGAGTGACGGTAATGACGTAATGTTGGTTACGCAATCTCTAATGACCTCAAATATAGCCTCGGCGGTGTTTCTGGATAATTTTCTTGCGAATTTAGAAACATCTCATACATTATGATTATAACTGTATCTAATTAATAATTATAACTGCATATTATAGTATATGCATAGCTACTCCGAATCGCTAGATTATTTATAAATAGTTCAACCACACACACATATGCACGCACATACACACATGCATGCACACACACGCATACACACACATGCATGCACACATACACATACACATATATATATATAGTAATTTCTATTTTTATAAATACTATTAAGTAGATTATTTATCATAATGAGATCAAACTGTAATATGTTAATGAGTTATTTGATTTTAGCATATATATATATATATATATATATATATATATATATATATAAAGTTATAATATAATCTATTAATATTATAGTGTAAACGTAATAAGATTAAACTAGATTTTAACGATCTTTACTAGTTAACTTGTACGACATTCATAAATCGGAAAT
>OZ038315.1:2376030-2407080 GCA_964035775.1 Osedax frankpressi | reverse complement strand
ATATATATATATATATATATATATATATATATATATATATATATATATATATATATATATATATATATATATATATATATATATATATATATATATACCTGCTACTCTACACGAGAGGATATAATTAATATGAAGTGTTGTACACTAACTAAATATAAACCTATTAATATTACCAACAAACTAAGCCATAGATAACTTTTCGTACATTATTTAAAATATTCATTATAATTTTAAATTATATTAAATGTTATCTTAACTTTAGGTATTTTGTAATAATTGAAACTCATTTATTAAGGTTAAACACTATAGTATATACTATAGTGCTTATAATATATAGTAGCTATAATATATATTATAAGAAAATATATATATTTATAAATAAATATTACTCATGTTCAATATAATTAATTGATTCCGTAATCAATAATACTTTTTAACATTATTAAATAAGATAAACAACTTTATTACCTAGTTTTTTGTTTAGATGACAAAACATGGACCATAAATAATGACTACGTGTAAAATGATTACAATAGTTTATTCGTTACTATAAAATATAGTTTTTAATCAATAATCATTAATCTCATCAATCATTGCATGGTTTTAATTGGTATATTATTATAAATTATACTAAAGTTTAACATTCATAAGAACATAATAGTAATTTTTAAACCTGTCAATAACTTTAATGACATCATTATGTGACATTATTACGTATTTGCATAGATACTAGTTATACCGTGGTCTTAATCAAAGTGGTAATGACCAGTAGATATTATTATATTGACAGATTTTATCCGCATAATTTAATATGTTCCTATATACAAAAATAATATATATATATATATATATATATATATATATATATATATATATATATATATATATATATATTTATAAATATTATTATATAATGCAGGCATGTATATGCACTTATAAAATCTATCTGACTCAAAACTGTTCTCATATTAATATAAGAAATCCATATAAATTATAACATGCTCATACCTACATAGTATATATATATATATATATATATATATATATATATATATATATATATATATATATAAATGGGATGACATCTCTATAAATTCATATCATATCAAATACCATATATATGCATATGACACATAGCCTCCACTTAAAATAGATTATACTAAATAGATAATGCACAAAATGATGGCTAACTTAAATTCAATAAATCTAATACAGAATACTTCTTTGTTAATAAATCCATATTCTCACAAGCATTACAATTTCAAATTCTGAAATACCTATCAAAAAATAAATAACTTACCTAAACATATATATATGTATATATATATATATACATATATATATATATATATATATATATATATATATCGACAAGTTCCCTTATGAAATAATTACATTTAAAAACGTAATAATGAATTGCATTAAAACTATATAAATTATATTGTTGTTATTATTTTGATTTATTATATTTTTATTGTTTAGCATTACATTTGAGAATACGTTTGAGAATATTATCTTGTATTAAATGGCGTGTATAAAAAACAATTACCACCGTTAACACATGTGTATATTAATATATGCAAATATACACGTACATAATTGACTACTTACCATCCGTTATTAATAACGAAATTCTCCGATTATTGGCAATTTAACGGATCCGCTAGTTATTCGTCACGTGACTGTCTCTAGTAATACAGTTGTAACGGCTAAGTATATCCGGGAGAATATCGGCCAAGTCAATCATCGTCAATACTGCTGATACATCAGAATTGGCCGTATTTCGTTATCTCGTTAATTAGACACTATGTAACTGTATACCGACAGCAAACTAATCACAAACGTCTCTAGTGACTGGATCTACTGATTAGGATATGTGGGCGGCCTTCGGGCTTCTAGTACAATAGACACCCGTAGCTCGTGTGCGAAGGGCACTGTGTGCTGACCAACTGACCAATTGTTTATTCTAATACTATCGCTATAATATGGAACCTATCGTAAACAAACCGTTAAGTTGGTGATATTTTATAAAAAATGTAATGATAGCTTTTTGAATTAGTAACTTTTATTATGAAAATGATTGCAACCGGCTTCGCACCTGGGACTCGGATGTCATCACTTGGCATTACGTAACGTATAACTCGTGATTAGGTAATGGGAGCGGGAACACGCGAAGCAGCATGACGTAACAGCTGATCCTAAAAAGCATCTGCAGTTAAGTGCCATTGGCCTCAGGTCGCCACCGTTTGTTATAGCGTACTGCCACGGTGACGTCATTTGACGACATTGCCGGATGGTTGCGCAATGCGCCGTTACGAAGTGACGTAACACGTCACGGTGAATACCTGAAGCGAACGAAATGCGTTGGAAAAGAAATATAACACAATTGATAACGGTATATCTGCAATGCATGTTTATTTCACTTACTATAGTAGTAAAATATGATTGTTTTGTATGTATAAACACACACACACACCCTCACACTCACACACACATACATACGCATATATATATATATATATATATATATATATATATTACATCACATACGTTAAGGTTGCGTAACATATATGAGTAACATACTTTGATAGCAATTTACGGATTTGTCAACGGACCGAATAAGGTTAAAGTTGTAACAGTAACGCGAATGATAAGAGAATGATAACACGATAATATACCGTACGGCGTATTGCGTAATTGCCCCCGGATTAGAAAGCGTAAACGATGGAATGCGGTCGTAGTGGCGCGTGGGTTAATGCTTGGGAGAAAACACCCGCATCTGCGATCTCTTTCCCCAGCGGAACAAAGAAGTCCTGCTTCCCGTCGACGGTTTCTCAATTTCAGCCTCGCCGAATAACGCGGAGCCTTTATCGGCGTGACTTCCGGCAACTCCATCGCGACCGTTATCCAACGGACTATCGAACAACGCGTCGTAGTCGAATTCCTCGACGGCGTTCGAGCGTTTCGGGTCCTTCGGCGGGCAATTGCAAGTGCGTTGCAGGAGGTCTCGACGACACGCCCAATCGCAGTTCAAACGGTAGGCGTAGGCTCCGCCCATCGATACGCCCCCTCCACCCGAGCCGAATCCGCCACCGATGGTGTTCAGCAGTACAAACACCGCGCAACAAGCCAGTAGTAAGAAGTTCATGGTTCTGCGTGAAAAGAGGAAGTATTAGTTTACGCATTTATTGCAAGATATATCTCATCGTGTCAATATGTGTTATATGATGTCATTATGTGCTATCGTGTGTCATTGACAGTCATATTGTATTGTTGTGTGTTATCTTGTAGCATTGTGTACATATTTATCATTTAGTATTCGTACGAATGCTTCTTGATTAATTGTGAATTTATGCATAATTTTTTTAAAACTTACATTTACACTTTTTAAAACCACTTGTTACTATCGTCAATTGTACTAATCTATATTCATAGTATATATATATATATATATATATATATATATATATATATATATATATACATATATATATATATATATATATATATATTATTGTTGTAGATATTGACTTTGTTACATATAAATATAAGTAATTGGAATACACCTTTACTGTTTAAGTTGTTTATAACATACTTTTATGTGCACTAGATATGAACTAAATAGAACGTTGAATGTTTTATTATGTATATCAGTGTAATAGTGTAATATAAAATATTATTATACTATTATAATGTAGGTATATTATACTCTTTGTAATATAAATAATGTATACAAATACTAAATTGCGCAATAATTCATGATTAAACTTATTTTTACTCCAACTAATCTAATATTTCATTTTAGATATAATTTTGTTTTACGCATTACAATACATATTATCAAAGGCTAACAGATTTTATAGATACCCATTTATCTTATCCAGCCATACGTACGAACATATATTTATATATATATATTTGATAGAATTACTCCCCATGGAAATGGGCCATTTAACAAATGATCTGACTTAAACATATCCATCATATCTAATACGCTAGATTAAATGGCGCGTGTAATATTTCCTGAGTTAATGTATATCGAGAATACTAAAATATCATTACTCCCTTGGGTCCACTCATCCTCTCTCTCTCTCTCGTTATCTCTTTATCTCTTTATCTCCTTCTATCTATCTTTATCTCTATATATATATATAAATATATATATATATATATATATATATATATATATATATATTTCTCTATCTCTCTCACTCTCTCACTCTATCTCTCTTACAACTCCCACTTTCACTTTCTATCTCTCTTATCTTTATATATATATATATATATATATAATATTACAATATATGTATTTTGTTAATTATATATTACCTATTTAGATGATAAAAAATAATCGATATTAATTTATATTTACAGATAGATGGATTCATAAAACTCATTTTTTATTGTTATTAATTTACTAAATAAACACCCGGGAGAGTTATTATTATAGTAATAATTATTACAACTATTATCAATACTACAACTTTTATTAAAGTATTTATAAGATCTACATTTTCAGTGTGTCCTAATATAATACATATATTACAATATAATAAATAAATATATATATATATATATATATATATATATATATATATATACTATTATATTACTGTATATATTGAAATGTCTAAATGCATATACTAGTATAATTCAGAACATGAATACTATAGGATCATGGGTAAAGTAAGAGTAAAAAATCGTACATTAATGTAAATATACTAACAATTGATAGTTTTTGACTGTGGGATAATAGTACAATGTGAAGATGAGTTTGTTATAATTCGTAGAAGTTTTTACCTTTTATAGATTTCGAAACGTAATTTGCGGGCGTTCGGGATCAGCGGAGTGCGTTTACAATCTGTGATTCCACTATCAAGTACGGTGAAGATAAATCTATTTATATTTTTCCTCGTAATAAATGTTGACCTAACAATAAATTATTTCTTATGCAAGTTCGTTAATTATGAATTCATTATTAAAAACATGTACACACGCGATTGTCGTCTGGTTATTTTATATTTAATCTAATAATAGGAAGTAAGTGAATTAAAATAATATTAAAACCATAGCATAATTTCCTAGGAACCAGAAGGCAATGCGTCCGTATATTTATATATATGTAGTATCTATGACTGCAATACTAAATATATAACAATTGGCGGAATTGGGAAATTAACTAAGGTAAATGTGGATGCCAACGTATTTTTAATTAATGATGTTTGATTATATCTATATATATTTTCTTAATGAAGTTCGTACTTCAAACTAATTGAAAGTATATGCGTTCTGTGAATAGACGCATGTTCCGAATGAAACAGGAAAACTACTGTGAAATACTACTGAAATAGATATATACCATGGAAGGAAGAGTTTTGACTAGTAGATAAAAAGTTAATTATACATTCTGGTAAAGTTACACTTAGTGTTTATAATTTATAAAGGTTTATAATTTGATCTGCTTTAGGTTCCCTGACTAAGCTAGTCCACGATTATTCATTATTAAATTAATAACTTAGTTTATATATTTCAGATTCATGGAGCTGCAAATATCATATTTTAAATATAAAGTAATGCAATAATTAAACAATATTCTTGTTGTGGATGTTTAATTATAATCCTCATACTTTAACAACAATGGAAGAACACAATACAACTACAGTAGAAAATATCGTACCCACATAAAACATTCTAGTATTTATTTCGATCTTATAATTGCAACAAAGAAAATATTATATAATATATGTAACTGATTATTTAAATGTTTGCATTGTATTTTATTAATTAAATAACTAGGTATTTTATTATTTATTTTAAAATAGTGAAATTAATATATACATGAAATTGACTACTATAACAATGATCCATAATAATGTTATTATTCAATGATCTAGAGTATATTATAGTATAATATAATATAACACATTTTAGTATATAATATAATATGTTGTAATATTTTATTGTGGTTTAATAGCGGAATATGTTTTTTTTTATATATAATAAGTATTTAGTATATATTATAATTAATTAATATATATACTAAGTAATTAATATATATAATAAGTATTAATATATATAATAAGTAATTTACTAACATCAAATATAATATGCATTGATAAAAACATTGTTAATTGAATAAAATACAGTTTTACAGTAAAAAATATATTTTATGATATAATAGAACTAATATATTATATATGGTAAGCGAGGAAGATACTATATTAGTAGAACAGAACTTCATTTCATTATTTCGACTACATTTACATATATATGTCAATAAGAATTAGTGTTAGATAATTAATTATTGAGGCATATATATATATATATATATATATATATATATATATATATATATAAATATATATATATATAATCAATATTAATTATATGTCGATATTTACGTAATTAGCAAATCAATAGTAAGTATATTTCGAAAATCAAAAAATAAATAATTATAATATTTATTTTCTACATTAGAAGTATTCCTATTGCCTACCCGGGGCCCTAAGAATCTCGAATTGATACACCAAATTAAATAAAGATAAATATATATGTTAAGTTATGAAATTATAACAAATCTACATGAAACTATGATAGACATCGCTGTTTCACAATTATTATATAAGTCGTATTATCTATGTCTGTATCGGTTTGCATTAGAAATTGTGGAATTAATGACGGTTTATAATAGACTTCGTCGGAGTGTTTGGCAGAGATATTCAGCATATCTACTGAAATAGATCAACGAATACTTTAGCAACACTTTCTCGGGTTCCAGTAACATATTAAATTTTTGTTAATTTACGTCATTAATATAATTGATTTATTTCGTAACTTTATATTTAATCATTTGCAAAATTATTTTTCGAATTATTAGTATTGAATATTGTTTTTGTATTTTATATATTATCATATGTTTATATATTTATTATCGTTTATTTATATTATTATGTATTTATATATATTATCTTATTTTTATTTATATTATTATGTGTATATAAATTTATTATCGTATGTTTATATATATTATTATAGCATTTCATATAGAATATCTATATTTATATAAATATTATCAAATAACATAAGTATACAAGGATCAAAACTTTGGAATATATTAAATACAAATCTTATCTAAATATCAAAACTAAATTCATTTAAAAAAATGTAATAAAAACTATTATAACTTCTTATTATATTTTCCAGAAAGTATATCAAATTTTGTATTTGTATTTATTCACATAGTGAGTAACTGTATTTACTATTATACTTCTATTTGTTTATATGTCATATTTATTTATTTTATATTTATATATATATTTGTGTACTACTTCCGCTAATAACAAGAAGTCCATATGGGGATATATTGTGTAGCAGAATAATTAAGGTAGATTCGGGACCTACATCAATGGGCATGAATAGAAAACCTCCTCCAGACTGTTTCTCATGGTTTGAAGGAAATTATAATAATGTGTATACATAAGTATTGTAAATAGATGTGAGGAATGCAATTTAATTTAATGTAATTTAATTTTAACCGCATTTATTTTATTTTATTAAACTACAATTAAAAATTAAATTGTATTATCACAAGTATATACTTAGCGCAGCAGAATAATTAAAGAATTAAAGTTAATTTCAATATGTTTCTTTACGTTTATTTACGTTTATTTACGTTTATTTACGTTTCTTCACGTTTCTTTACGTTTCTTTACGTTTCTTTACGTTTATTTACGTTTCTTTATATTTCTTTACGTTTCTTTACGTTTCTTTACGTTTCTTTACGTTTCTTTACGTTTCTTTACGTTTCTTTTCGTCTATTTACGTTTCTTTACGTTTCTTTACGTTTCTTTACGTTTCTTTACGTTTCTTTACGTTTCTTTACGTTTCTTTACGTTTCTTTACGTTTCTTTACGTTTCTTTACGTTTCTTTAAGTTTCTTTACGTTTCTTTACGTTTCTTTACGTTTCTTTACGTTTCTTTACGTTTCTTTACGTTTCTTTACGTTTATTTACGTTTCTTTACGTTTCTTTACGTTTCTTTACGTTTCTTTACGTTTCTTTACGTTTCTTTACGTTTCTTTACGTTTCTTTACGTTTCTTTACGTTTATTCACGTTGCTTTACGTTTATTTACGTTTCTTTATATTTCTTTATATAGTTTGTTTACGTTTCTTTACGTTTCTTTACGTTTCTTTACGTTTCTTTACGTTTCTTTACGTTTCTTTACGTTTCTTTACGTTTCTTTACGTTTCTTTACGTTTCTTTACGTTTCTTTACGTTTCTTTACGTTTCTTTACGTTTCTTTACGTTTCTTTACGTTTCTTTACGTTTCTTTACGTTTCTCTTTGTTTATTTACGTTTCTTCACGTTTATTTACGTTTCTTTACATTTCTTTATGTTTCTTTACGTTTCTTTATGTTTCTTTACGTTTCTTTATGTTTCTTTATGTTTCTTTATGTTTCTTTATGTTTCTTTATGTTTCTTTATGTTTCTTTATGTTTCTTTATGTTTCTTTATGTTTCTTTATGTTTCTTTATGTTTCTTTACGTTTATTTACGTTTCTTTATGTTTCTTTACTTTCCTTTACGTTTCTTTATATAGTTTTGTTACTCTAATATCTTAAAAATATTATTTATCATATTTTCGAACCTGATCTAAATTTAATATTAATAATGTAATTAAACAATAGCATATGAAATTAAAGATATTATTATATGTAACAGGGAGTAGTAAAAATACATTATAAAAATCTAAGACTTCTTGGATATATTGTAAAGATAATAATTAAATTAAAAAATGTATAACATAGATTATGTTTTCGTTTTTTGGAATATGTAATTTATTGAAATACTTAATTTTAAATTATGTTATCTGGATGATATTAGATAAAGATAAAATATGACTTAATTTGAGTCTAAGTTCTATCGATAAGAACAAAGTGTTGTTAGAGTCGAGATTTTTGAGTTTACTATCGGTTACCTTACGAAATATATCTTGTTATTCTAGCTTAAACGTGAATTAAAATCAAATAATCTCTAATATTCATTATTATTTTGTTTAATTATTCTATCTATTGATTATTTCTTTAATCTATACAATATACATGTATGTCATACATATTATACTTGTGCTACAATATTACTATGTTGAATTTATTCATTTATTTTTTGAAGTAATTTAAATATTATATTTTACTAATATCAATAATTATATATTTTAGATATTTTCATACATTTTTCAGGGAATTTTTTCGCAATTGGTGTTATATAATTGTGATGATATTAACAGTGTTACTGGGGATAATATTACCGTTAATGCTCTGGGTTACATTACCGTTAATAATGTGCACATTGATTAGAATTATAATTATTAATACATGGATTATAATTATGCTAATAATGGGTGTTATATTCTAGCTATAATGAGGATTAAAATTACCTAAATAATTCAGGTTATAATCTAATTAATAATGAGGATTAATTAATCCGTTAATTATATAGGATATAATATATGCTTTAATTGGTGTTATAAATCCATTAATTAATAATTAGGGCTATCATTTTTTTTAAATAATTTGTGTTATAAATACGTTAATAAATAGAATTACATTTGCATTAATAATTTTGTTTATAATTTCGTTAATACCTAGGATATAATTCTATATATTTGATTTGTATTCCTGCATTTTAATAGCGTTCTTTGTATGTTATCATATTATTCAAAGTTAATTCATTATTGAAATATATAATACATTTTAGTGGGATTGATTTTATAAATTACTGGTAGATACAGGATAAAAAGAAACAAAATATAATAAGCTATATTTAATTACTTAATTAATTAAAAAGAGTATTTTTAGAAAGCCAAATTAGTTGTAATAATGGTGATTATTAAAACTTATTCAATATATCGGATTAATTAGTTACAGTATAAATGTTATACGTTATATGTTATATAAAATGTGTATTTATAAAATAAATACACATTTGTTTAATTTATATGCAATATTATTTATAATTATATTGTTAGTCTTAAGTATATTATACTTAATCTACTCAGATAAAGACTCCACAGGATATATAATATAATATATAAAGTACAATATATAATTATAGATAACTTATGATATTTGATAGTTAGAATATTATTTATATTAGTTATACGATAGACCAGTTGTAGCAATGTATGTATTATTATTAATAATTGTATTTTATCGTATAACATTTACATATTAAATATATACATATTGACTGTAATAATCTATTTTGTAAATATTGCAAAAGCTATACGTAAATAATATGAATTAAAACTGGGCAATTTGTAATTTATTTCATTGAATGATATTATTATATAAAGTTGATTATATAAAATAACTTTATTATAACGTAACTGTTGTTGATCCGCAGGAGATTAAAATCTCGTCTAATAATTAATCAATACGTACTCATTACGAATAAAACAATGCCCTATTGTAATTAAAAGTAAAATTTGCTACGACGCGTCCAGAATGCAGGCAGTAAAACATTCGGTTTGGCTGCAATGCAAAATAACTAGTAACCAACACCTACATACACTCGACACACACCAACATGCTCTGCTATCTACTATATAAACTCAATTGTATGTTATGAATTAATTAGTACAAGAAACTATTGATAACTATAATTATATTATAATATATACCTCAACAATATTACTAATATGAGAAACTAGATCCTTTTAACAGGATTACAATATGCAACAATATGACTCTTTAATCAATAGTTAGTATATTAGTGCAAGCTAGACACTTATTAATAAGTATCTATAGATACTTATTAATAATATATAAATAGAGATTATAGAATATAGAAATTAAATAATATAATTAAAATTTAAATAAAAATACTCTATAATATACAATAATGCAATATGTAATATTCATATATTATATTACATTTAATAATACATATTTAATAATACTACCAATATATAGTTATTCTATAATTCTTATTATATATATTAACTACCATTATAATATATCATACTATAATTATTGGAGTTTAAATTTTATATTGTATCCTATAATTAATTCATATTATTTACAGAGAGAAAATGACAGCTGGAAGTAGATATAATATAACCACTAGAGATTATTGAAATACATACTACACTTTGAAATAAATTCCAGTCTTAGAATATGAAGATAAAGAATGATAAAGACTTCTAGGATAACTAAAGTAGGGATACTTACAGATAAACAAGAACTTTAAGATGTATCGTAGATTAAAGATAAGTTTAAGTTTAGATCATGGATAATTACTTTACACTAATAATGCACTTGAGTGTATTTGACTATTTAATATGAGTTGTATATGTACATATGAATATATCAACCCGGAATCATTATTTAGTTTACAAAAGTATTATAAACAGTATTATATTACAAAATAATTATAGTAAAAGTATTATAAAATGTATTATTTTATTAAATAATTACAGTGATCATTGTTATCAGTATTATATCAAGTTAGTATTATTGTTTTATTGTCTATACTTATATACTTTGTTAAATATTGTATTATATCAGTATTATTTCTAACAATTATTTGATTTTATCTAATCTATTTTTTATTATTTCAAAACTAAACAAACATTATTATATAAAGTAGAAATAGCTATTTCTCTAATGTATTAATTATCTTATACCTATTACATTAATGTTATGTATTAATAAGCAACATGTGATGCCTTATATATACTTATTATAAATAATTTATTATATGTTTACTTAAAGCAAATCGATCAAAGCAATATGTGATAATATTAATTTGAATTTTACTATGATATATATGAAATGTGTATATTTACAATAATATTATTATTTAATTGCTAATTACAAGACAGTATTATTTTGTTATATGTGATATATAGCATTTGTGCTATTTATATTGTTAAACATTTAATATCATTAAATTAATACTTTATATTATTATATTTGGACTAATATTTATAATATAAATATTCCATCATCATCTTTATAGAAAATACTGTGATATTATGTAGTTTTTATATCAAATTTCCTTGTTATGTTATGTTAATTTATTACAAAATAAAATGTAATATACGTATATATACATGTTATTACATATCTGGTAAGATATATTATAATATAACACCATATATTATTATGACGTGTACAATAATATTATTATTTAATTGCTAATTACAAGACAGTATTATTTTGTTATATGTGATATATAGCATTTGTGCTATTTATATTGTTAAACATTTAATATCATTAAATTAATACTTTATATTATTATATTTGGACTAATATTTATAATATAAATATTCCATCATCATCTTTATAGAAAATACTGTGATATTATGTAGTTTTTATATCAAATTTCCTTGTTATGTTATGTTAATTTATTACAAAATAAAATGTAATATACGTATATATACATGTTATTACATATCTGGTAAGATATATTATAATATAACACCATATATTATTATGACGTGTGTAAAATCATATTAATATCAAGGGTTTTTGTTATGTATATCCCTGAATACACTTATATTACGTAATACATATTGTATCTATTTAACCCTAAAGAGATAATAGGATGTATCAATTATATAATAAAATAAATGTTATTCTAATAATTGTATTTATTTATATTACATGGATGTATACTTTTGAAAGCAAATATTTAAATAGACAACTTTTATAAAATACATTAAAATAAATTAATGTTAGATTTGATAAAATATTTGAAATTATAATTATAATTATTATTGACTTGAATTAACTTTTTATTAACTAAAGATTATAAACAAAAATAACAAAATTAATAAAAATATATCTACTGTCGTGTGCAATTTGATAACTATATCTTATAACCTATGTAATTTGGCAAATATCATCGACTGCGATGTTATTTCAACTTTCAAAAACTGCAATATAAATTGTAAATAATCTTGAAAGTTAATGAAATTGCTTTATGACAATGTAATAATATACATATAATTAATTTTTAATTTGTAAATATTTAAATAAGATATAGGTATTTAAAATATTTTCATGTATAATTGAATGCAAAAACTCGATGGTATTAATATCAAGTATGAAAATAAATATCATACATTGTATATATATTTAAATATAATTCACAATCTATAGAAAATGATAAATAATTTACAAAGTTAATTTATTAAATATATATTTTCTTATATCATCGCTATGTAGTATAACATGCTGATTCAATATTATCGATACTGCCTGTTGAATACCGATAATCAAATTGAAATTAAATGTAATAATTTGAAAATTATTGGCCTACAAATACGCCCATTTAAAAAATAATTAAATCAGAACATTTAATATTAATAAAAAAATAAAAAAATAAAATATGATAAATAATGATTAATTACATTATTTGTAATCATTGTAGTATTATAATTTATTTTTATATAATTTTAAAAATATATTTACAGTGAAAATAGATAAATCACAGAAAGTGCGCCAAATTACATAGCATGCCAAATTGCATACGACACTACTACTACTACGACATTTTTTCTTGATTGACATATCTGTAACAGAACTACTTTATGGATGTCAAATTAGTGCAAATATGTTTTTATAATGGTTGTCATTTGAAACTTCGTAAATATTGAGTATGCTTCAATAACTTGAATATTATTATATACAACTATATAAGATCGTTACTTAATATACGATGAAATACTGAATTCAATTAAGGCATGTAAGTCTAGTTCTATAATTAGATTTTTATAACTTATAGTATTTTATTTTGGTATATTTGTTCTGAACAATGTAAATAATATCATTTAACCAATAACAAGTTGTAAAAGATTGTATGGATTCCAATAAATGAACTCTTTTCAAGTAATGCCCCAGATTTGTTCATACAAATTGAGTAACCAATCATTGCAACACGTGTTGAGTTAACAATTTATAGATCAAAGTCCTGTTTAATAATTAGATCATATAGATATGAAAAAATATATATATATATATATATATATATATTTATATATATATATATATATATACATATATATATTTATATATATATATATATATATATATATATCATTTTATCTCTATTATTCTTACTTTTATAACATAATGATATGTATCATCATCTGTAAATAGTTTCAATATATACTGGGATTAATAAATGTAGGATAGATTATTTATATATAATAAAATAACAAAACTTCTAGAATATTCTCTCGAGGATGTATTGGCATATTTATAATCAGCAAGTAATTCATTCTTGCAAGTACCATAAACTTGACTGGTAATATACGAATTAAATAGTTTAAAACATTTCATTTAAGTCCTAATTTTGAAATTCGTGATAGAAATTTCATATATACATATATTATATATATAATATACATATAATATATATATAATATATATATATACATATAATATATATATATATAATTCATATCACTAATTTAAATATTTACCTAAATAAACGAATATTTGCTATATTCTTTATGCATTATAATGCTTTGAGTTATTTAACATTTCATTAACGCAATTATAATTAGGTCTATGCAATCTATAAATACATTCTATAAATATTATTAAATTATAGAAATATAAGAAGAAATGGCGATTTATAACAAGTACTGCCATTATCTCTCATTGTCGTAAACTATATTATATAATAGTGTAAGTTAGATTTATCCATGAATTTTTATCTATAAGCCATCTAATATTCATGTAATAATGTAGACGATAATTGAATTTATCTTTTGTATTAAATATGCTATGGAGACTCAAATAAAAGACAAAATCCTAGAAAAAAGTATTAAATAATAGTATTTAATTGATGTTATATAAATATGTTACAAATATCCAAACACAAAAACTCAAATTACAAATTTATAATAGTAGTATTACTAATCGTATTATAATAATAACTAATATATAGTACTACTCATATTAATAATTATTGATAATTTACACAAAATAAAACACAAATTTAATTTGTATTAATGTTTATTAATTTTTAACCATTATTATTTTATATATATATACATATAATATTATGCATGGTATAGTGATATTGTTCATCGCTTATAGTTTAAACATATATAAATATGGTAAATATATTCATACGGATTATTTGTATATATGATTTATATGATTTTTATTATTGAATATTATAAGAATAATATTTAATTAATACTAAAAGCATCGCTATTGTTATAAGTTATTAAAATGGTTAATTAAAGAATTCTGTATATACATATATATATATATATATATATATATATATATATATATATTTGGATTCTAGAGTATACATTGATTAAATATATATAAATAAAATTAGTATATTACTAATTTTATTAAATTCATACATACATCCTAATATCCCCTTATATTTAGTTATAATGGGGAATGATAACATTATTTAGTACGTAAGATAAGTGTATTAATTATAAGTGATTATAAAAATTATACAATTATAATGTAATAATAAATACTCTACCATGGGATTTATACATGTAAAATATTATTATATAATCACCATGAAAATATAATATAAATTATTATTTATAATAGGTAATATTATTTATAATTTATAATTTATAATAATATTATTTATAAATGTAATATTATATTGTAGTAAGATAACATAACATAAACAAGAAATTAAAATGAAACCTATTTATATGTTTTATATTAATACCATAATAATATACATATATATATATATATATATATATATATATATAAATATATATACTAATATACCAGTAATCTTTATGAAAATAATGTAAAATTTAGAATGTTTATTTTATGTAAATATTTAAATAAAATTAACTGATTTTAACAACATAAATAGCACAAATGCTATATATCACATATAACAAAATAATACTGTCTTGTAATTAGCAATTAAATAATAATATTATTGTAAATATACACATTTCATATATATCATAGTAAAATTCAAATTAATATTATCACATATTGCTTTGATCGATTTGCTTTAAATAAGTAAATATATAATAAATTATTTATAATAAGTATATATAAGGCATCACATGTTGCTTATTAACACATAACATTAATGTAATAGGTATAAGATAATTAATAGATTAGAGAAATAGTAACATATATTAATTTCACAATTTCTATTTCTATATAATGTTATGTTTGTTTAGTTTTGAAATAATAAAAAATAGATTAGATAAAATCAAATAATTGTTAGAAATAATACTGATATAATACAATATTTAACAAAGTATATAAGTATAGACAATAAAACAATAATACTAACTTGATATAATACTGATAACAATGATCACTGTAATTATTTAATAAAATAATACATTTTACTATAATTATTTTGTAATATAATACTGTTTATAATACTTTTGTAAACTAAATAATAATTCCGGGTTGATATATTCGTATGTACATATACAACTCATATTAAATAGTCAAATACGCTCAAAGCATTATTAGTGTAAAGTAATTATTCATGATCTAAACTTAAACTTATCTTTAATCTACGATACATCTTATAGATCTTGTTTATCTGTAAGTATCCATACTTTATTTATCCTAGAAGTCTTTATATTTCTTTATCTTCATATTCTAAGACTGGAATTTATTTCAAAGTGTAGTATGTATTTCAATAATATCTAGTGGTTATATTATATCTACTTCCAGCTGTCATTTTCTCTCTGTAAATAATATGAATTAATTATAGGATCCAATATAAAATTTAAACTCCAATAATTATAGTATGATACATTATAATGGTTGTTAATATATATAATAAGAATTATAGGATAAATATATATTGGTAGTATTATTAAATATGTATTATTAAATGTGATATAATATATGAATGTTACATAATGCATTATTGTATATTATAGAGTATTTTTATTTATATTAAAATTATATTATATAATTTCTATATTTTATAATCTCTATTTATATATTATTAATAAGTGTCTGGCTTGCACTAATTATACTAACTATTGATTAAAGAGTCATATTGTTGCATATTGTAATCCTGTTAAAAGGATCTAGTCTCTCATATTAGTAATATTGTTGAGGTCTATATTATAATATAATATAATTATCAATAGTTTCTTTTACTAATGAATTAATAACATACAAGTGAGTTTATATAGTAGATAGCAGAGCATGTTGGTGTGTGTCGAGTGTATGTAGGTGTTGGTTACTAGTTATTTTGCATTGCAGCCAAACCGAATTTTTTACTGCCTGCATTCTGGACGCGTCGTAGCAAATTTTACATTTAATTACAATAGGGCATTGTTTTATTCATAATGAGTACGTATTGATTAATTATTAGACGAGATTTTAATCTCCTGCGGATCAACAACAGTTACGTTATAATAAAGTTATTTTATATAATCAACTTTATATAATAATATCATTCAATGAAATAAATTACAAATTGCCCAGTTTTAATTCATATTATTTACGTATAGCTTTTGCAATATATACAAAATAGATTATTACCGTCAACTATGTATATATGTAAATAAATATATGTAATAAATATATGTAAATATATGTAAATATATGTAAATATATGTAAATAATATGTAAATATGATACGATAAAATACAATTATTAATAATAATACCTACATTGCTAAACTGGTCTATCTAATATAAATAATATTCTAACTATCAAATATCATAAGTTATCTATAATTATATATTGTACTTTATATATTATATTATATATCTGGTGGAGTCTTTATCTGAGTAGATTAAGTATAATATACTTAAGACTAACAATATAATTATAAATAATATTGCATATAAATTAAACAAATTTCTATTTATTACTGTAACTAATTAATCCGATATATTGATTAAGTTTGAATAATCACCATTATTACAACTAATTTGGCTTTCTAAAAATACTCTTTTGAATTGATTAAGTAATTAAATATAGCTTATTATATTTTGTTTCTTTTGATCCTGTATCTACCAGTAATTTACAAAATCAATCCCACTAAAATGTATTATATATTTCAATAATGAATTAACTTTGAATAATATGATAACATATAAAGAACGCTATTAAAATGCAGGTACACAAATCAAATATATAGAATTATATCCTAGGTATTAACGAAATTATAAACAAAATTATTAATGCAAATGTAATTCTATTTATTAACGTATTTATAACACAAATTATTTTAAAAAAATGATAGCCCTAATTATTAATTAATGGATTTATAACACCAATTAAAGCATATATTATATCCTATATAATTAACGGATTAATTAATCCTCATTATTAATTAGATTATAACCTGAATTATTTAGGTAATTTTAATCCTCATTATAGCTAGAATATAACACCCGGTATTATCATAATTATAATACACATTATTAACGGTAATGTAACCCAGAGCATTAACCGTAATATTATCCCCAGTAACACTGTTAATATCATCCCTAATACATAACACCCAGTATTATCATAATTATAATCTTCCTTATATATTGAATTATAAGCTTTAGTAATAGTTATATTTTAAGTATATATATAATTTAGATTAATAATAATAATAGATAGATATTAATAATAATAATAGTAGATATATTAATAATAATAGATATTATACTATTATTATTAAGCTATATTCTATTATATATAGAGGTTATTATTATTTAATACATTAATGTTTGAATTATTTATATATCAATTATATAATGAACAACTATGTTATATTTTAAGTATATATATAATTTAGATTATTAATAGATATTATACTATTATTATTAAGCTATATTCTATTATATATGGAGGTTATTATTATTTAATACATTAATGTTTGAATTATTTATATATCAATTATATAATGAACAACTATGTTATATTTTAAGTATATATATAATTTAGATTATTAATAGATATTATACTATTATTATTAAGCTATATTCTATTATATATGGAGGTTATTATTATTTAATACATTAATGTTTGAATTATTTATATATCAATTATATAATGAACAACTATGTTATTTTATATAAACATATTATTCATTTGCATATACAATGGTTTATATATATATATATATATATATATATATATATATATATATATATATATATATATAGATTTCCCAAGAATGAAACATTAAACAAGAAATGGATAGTAAACATGAAGCGGTTAGAGAAATATATTAAAACAAAGCTTATTCCTGGTCAAGCAGCAACAATGTGTACTTCACATTACGTAGAACAATATATATTTAGGCGTTTATAAAATATATTACTTTAAGAGATGGTGCGATATTATTAAGAGATGGTGCGATTCCAACAATTTTTATGAAATTACTAGTTAACAGTAAGCTTTGTTTTGATATTTCAATATTATTTTTTGTATCATATCTCTCAAGAAATTATTTTTACTACTTATATAATTTACAGACTCAAAAAAGGAAACATCCAGCATCAAGATAGACTGAGTTAGCTTATGATACTGAGATACCTCAAAAGAAAGTGTGTATTAAGCCGACACATTTGGAATTGTTTTGTCATGACCATGGTTTTGCAATTAATATTGATTTGGCACTAGTTGACTATGAAAAGTGCAAAAATGTAGTCTCAGACAAATCAAAGGAAATCAAAAATCTCCAAATTAAGGTAATAATTGATTTATTAAGATGATTATATTTTTTATTAATGTATATAAAATTGTTGTCAGCTAACAGTTAGAATTAAAACACTGCAATCCATGACTGAGGAAATAAGGAATAAACGTTTGGTAACAAATACAGCAGCAGAAATGATTGAAAGCATATTTACTGGTTATTTATATTTCAATTAAAATAATTATCTTATATGTATGTAAGATTACAATTTAATTAAACTGTTTTACCTTAAGTATATTTTTATATATTATTATAGGTATACCAAAAAGTATCCTTAATAGAATAATTAAGGGACAAGGAAATACTAATACATTTTGCGAAGAACTAAGATCTTATGCCATGACATTACAAGTAAATAGAATATTTATATTTTTAATTTGATTGATAACATTTATCATTTACTATACATTATATTTATTTATTTAGTTTTATTCTGGTAAGGAATATGATTATGTTAGAAAAAAATTTCAATTTCGCTTTGCCATCACCTTCGACAATAAGGAAATGATATTCAATATTAGATGCTTATCCAGGATTTACAGTATGTTAAATTATACATTTATGTATTAATAGCAATATATAATATTTATAATAATCTTATATATTTACAGGAATATTCTTTTAGGCTATTGAGGGAGAAATCACAAATTAAAACTCTTTATGTATCTTTATTGTTAGATGAAATGTCCATAAAGAGTCAGTTGGTTTGGGATGGAAATCTCAATAAATTCACCGGATATGTTAACATCGGAGTAGATTCCTGTTAGGGGATCAATTTATATTATTAGTAGCAACATTTATGCAAAAGTATAGTTTATAAGATATTATTATTATTATTAGCAGGTTTAAAATATGATGAAAATATGTCAATGGAATCACTGGTTCTAATATTAGTAAGTCTGACATCTTCGTGGAAAATACCAATTGCAAATTTTATGATATATAATTTTAATTTTACAAAACTGTATACAAAATCAATTTATTAATGATATACAGGTTTATCTGGTTCAGAAAAATTTAAAAATTTAACAAGCTATACTAAAGCTACATGATACAGACGTAGAAGTTATTGTTGTAACATGTGGTGGACCAGCAAGTCATATTCCAATGATGAGAGAAATTGGAGGAAATATGAGCTTTCCACAACTAAATCCATTTTTCATACATCCAGAGACCAATTATTATATTGATCTTCTAATAGATACTTGTCATATTATAAAGCAAATAAATATATTTTCAAATACAAAATTTATATTAAATTCAGATTTAAATAGATTACATTTGTATATATATATGTCGATTACATTAATATAACAAAACTTATTTATTATTACATAATGTACATGCTATATATATATATATATATATATATATATATATATATATATATATATGCATATGTTATTACTATATTATAACTGTTATCTCTATTAATAATGTGATATAACAAATAATTGTTTTCATAAATTCTAATGGAAATTTAAAATTTATTTATATTTAAAGTAATACAAAATGGCCTACTGTCCATCCACTAGCTCTCCCTCTTTTCTGTATAGTTAGATGGGATATTCGCTATCTAGGTAAATCTATGGCCAAATTGCACACGACAGTAGATATCTTTTTATTATTTTTGTTTACAATCTTTAGTTAATAAAAAGTTAATTCATGTCAATAAACTATATTTATCTATTATAATTTCAATATTTTATCAAATATTAACATTGATTTATTTTAATGTATTTTATAAAAGTTGTCTATTTAAATATTTGCTTTCAAAATCATACATCCATGTAATATAAATAAATACAATTATTAGAATAACATTTATTTTATTATATAATTAATACATCCTAGTATGTCTTTAAATAGATACTCGTGTTATAACAATATGTATTACGTAATATAAGTGTATTCAGGGATATACATAATAAAACACTTGATATTAATATGATTTTACATACGTCATAATAATATATGGTGTTATATTATAATATATCTAACCAGATCTGTACGTATAATATACGTATATTAAATTTTATTTTGTAATAAATTAATATAACATAAAAAGGAAATTTTATATAAAAACTATATAATATCACAGTATTTTCTATAAAGATGATGATGGAATATTTATATAATAAATATTAGTCCAAATATAATAATATAAAGTATTAATTTAATGATATTAAATGTTAAACAATATAAATAGCACAAAAGCTATATATCACATATAACAAAATAATACTGTCTTGTAATTAGCAATTAAATAATAATATTATTGTAAATATTCACATTTCATATATATCATAGTAAAATTCAAATTAATATTATCACATATTGCTTTGATCGATTTGCTTTAAGTAAATATATAATAAATTATTTATAATAAGTATATATAAGGCATCACATGTTGCTTATTAATACATAACATTAATGTAATAGGTATAAGATATTTAATACATTAGAGAAATAGCAATTTCTACTTTATATAATAATGTTTGTTTAGATTTGAAATAATAAAAAATAGATTAGATAAAATCAAATAATTGTTAGAAATAATACTGATATAATACAATATTTGACAATGTATATAAGTATAGACAATAAAACAATAATACTAACTTGATATAATACTGACAATGATCACTGTAATTATTTAATAAAATAATACATTTAATAATACTTTTACTATAATTATTTTGTAATATAATACTGTTTATAATACTTTTGTAAACTAAATAATGATTCCGGGTTGATATATTCATATGTACATACAACTCATATTAAATAGTCAAATACGCTCAAGTGCATTATTAGTGTAAAGTAATTATTCATGATCTAAACTTGAGCTTATCTTTAATCTACGATACATCTTATAGTTCTTGTTTATCTGTAAGTATCCCTACTTTAGTTATCCTAGAAGTCTTTATCATTCTTTATCTTCATATTCCATGACTGGAATTTATTTCAAAGTGTAGTATGTATTTCAATAATATCTAGTGGTTATATTATATCTACTTCCAGCTGTCATTTTCTCTCTGTAAATAATATTAATTAATTATAGGATACAATATAAAATTTAAACTCCGGTAATTATAGTATGATATATTATAATGGTAGTTAATATATATAATAAGAATTATAGAATAGCTATATATTGGTAGTATTATTAAATATGTATTATTAAATGTAATATAATATATGAATGTTACATAATGCATTATTGTATAGAGTATTTTTTATTTAAATTTAAATAATATTATATAATTTCTATATTCTATAATCTCTATTTATATATTATTAATAAGTATCTATAGATACTTATTAATAAGCTATAGCTTGCAATAATTATACTAACTATTGATTACAGAGTCATATTGTTGCATATTGTAATCCTGTTAAAAGGATCTAGTTTCTCATATTAATAATATTGTTGAGGTCTATATTATAATATAACAGTTTCTAGTACAGTTTAGTACGTTAGTACAGTTTCTTGTACTAACGAATTCATAACATACAAGTTAGTTTATATAGTAGATAGCAGAGCATGTTGGTGTGTGTCGAGTGTATGTAGGTGTTGGTTACTAGTTATTTTGCATTGCAGCCAAACCGAATGTTTTACTGGCTACATTCTGGACGCGTCGAGACGAATTTTACCTTTATTAATAAATACCTTTACAATAGGGCATTGTTTTCCACATAATGAGTGCATATTGATTAACTATTTGACGAGATTTTAATTCCCTGAAAATCAACTGTAGTTATGTTATAATAGAGTTATTGCATACAACTAAATTAAACTTTATATTAATATGTAATTTAATAAAATATAATATAAAATTCCAAATGTTATTTCAAATGATTTATTTTTCTCGTTTGTAATATATACTAAATAAACCAATAAAGAAAATGCTATAAGTATTCAAAATATAAATATGATACAATATAATACAATTATTAATAATAATAGATAATTATATAATTTATTTTTATTCATTTTAATATTTATATGTAAATTGATATTTGGTACATTATACAATCTGCGATGTTTAGATTTGGAGTATATATATATTTATTAGCATAGTTTCTGATTACTTCTAAACACTAAACATATTTATGTATACTATTATTTTTTAAGATACTGTATTTTCAATTCAATATATATTATCAACCTTTACTCCAAGATTACCTTGGCTAATCTTGGCTTTACTTTAATATTCACATTCATAGATATACCTATTCAATTATTATGATCCACATCACTTTATAATTCGATTTCGATTTATTTCTCCAGTTTGACAAACAAGTAACTGTATTTTAAAACTGGTCTATCTTGTAATTAATATCAAATTATAACTGTAAAATATCGGCTATCTATAAGTATATAATATGATTTGATAGGGTATTATGTTACATTATAAATCTGATTGAACCTTTAATAAACCTTAATCTCATACCAGGAACTAAATTAAGTTCAAATATACTTTTGACTAACAACATAATTATAAATAATATTACATATAAATTAAAATATTGAATATAATTAAACATGTTTATGTTTTATATTTATTACTGTAACTTATTGGTTCGATATATTAAATACGTTTCAATAATCACTATTATCAAAACTAATTTGGTTTTCAAGAAATGTTTGATAATTGTAATTATCTAATGATGTTGAAATTTTCATATTACTAGTCTATCATAGTTTATAAAGCTCCGTATATAACTTTGTGAATGGTAATTCTAAAATTGAATTCTTCGGGTTAAATATCCAAACCACCGATACTTATTTTATCTATTTTTAAAAATCTACCTTGCATAGATCCGTTAATACATCAACACGCATATATATATATATATATATATATATATATATATATATACACTAAATTGTACTATATATTGATTTGAAAAATATCTTTAATCTATAGTTTTAGGCCATAATTCAATTCAACAACAAATATTTTATATTCTCTAATAATAAATAGCATATCAAACATTAGTTTATTAAGTACAATCGAATACTATATTTATATCAGTAGTAAATATGCATTATATTTCCTGTTATGTATTTAAATACACGTACTAAATAATCCTGATAACACCAATAGATTAATCAAAGTAATTACAACAAAAGTGATATTGTTATTATACAAACTCAGTTGTATTCCCTTATTCCTTGAATGGTATTATTTTACGTGATATTACTGTCACCATTATCTTTATAGCTGTACTATGAATATCATTAATTCTTATACATCGCTGTATTCTAAAATTAATATAAATTCATTATAAAGAAGCTATACAATATAAAAAGAATTTGGCATAAATAACTAAAACACTTTTGGATTGTTTGCAAGTATATTATCAAATATTAATATTTTATATTATTTTTATGTATTTTTATAAAAGTTGTAAATTTAAATGTATGAGTTATTATTACAATTATTTACTGTCAAATCATATATCTATCATATTAAATTATATGTATATATATATATATATATATATATATATATATATATATATATATCTATTCATATTGGCCTTTTAATGAATACTGTGTAATATAAATAAATCAAATTATTAGAATATAACAATAGATATTTATTATGTAATATAAGTGTATTCAGGGATATATATACATAATAAAATACATTGGAATTATTTACAAAATTAATAATTAATACAATTAATAAATAAAATGTACATATTAATATTATTTTACACACGTCATGATAATATGATATAAATGATTATTTAAGGTGTTAAATATATTATTATAATATAGATTACAAGAGCTGTATTAATATGTATCATAAAGTATATATTATAACGATATTATTGTGTAGTAAGATAAACAGGACATTTTATAAGATATATATAATATCAGTTTTGCATATAAATGTAGTCCAAATATAATAATATAAAGAATTAATTTTATAAAATTAAGTAATTTTAACAACATAAATAGCACAAATGCTATATATCACATATAACAAAATAATACTGTCTTGTAATTAGCAATTAAATAATAATATTATTGTAAATATACACATTTCATATATATCATAGTAAAATTCAAATTAATATTATCACATATTGCTTTGATCGATTTGCTTTAAGTAAACATATAATAAATTATTTATAATAAGTATATATAAGGCATCACATGTTGCTTATTAATACATAATATTAATGTAATAGGTATAAGATAATTAATACATTAGAGAAATAGCAATTTCTACTTTATATAATAATGTTTGTTTAGTTTTGAAATAATAAAAAATAGATTAGATAAAATCAAATAATTGTTAGAAATAATACTGATATAATACAATATTTAACAAAGTATATAAGTATATACAATAAAACAATAATACTAACTTGATATAATACTGATAACAACGATCACTGTAATTATTTAATAAAATAATACATTTTATAATACTTTTACTATAATTATTGTGTAATATAATACTGTTTATAATACTTTTGTAAACTAAATAATAATTCCGGGTTGATATATTCGTATGTACATATACAACTCATATTAAATAGTCAAATACACTCCAGTGCATTATTAGTGTAAAGTAATTATTCATGATCTAAACTTGAGATTATCTTTAATCTACGATACATCTTATAGTTCTTGTTTATCTGTAAGTACCCCTACTTTAGTTATCCTAGAAGTCTTTATCATTCCTTATCTTCATATTCCAAGACTGGAATTTATTTCAAAGTGTAGTATGTATTTCAATAATATCTAGTGGATATATTATATCTACTTCCAGCTGTCATTTTCTCTCTGTAAATAATATGAATTAATTATAGGATACAATATAAAATTTAAACTCCGGTAATTATAGTATGATATATTATAATGGTAGTTAATATATATAATAATAATTATAGAATAACTATATATTGGTAGTATTATTAAATATGTATTATTAAATGTAATATAATATATGAATGTTACATAATGCATTATTGTATTGAGTATTGTATAGAGTATTTTTTATTTAAATTTAAATAATATTATATAATTTCTATTTTTATAATCTCTATTTATATATTATTAATAAGTGTCTAGCTAGCAAAATTATACTAACTATTGCTTAAAGATTCATATTGTACAATATGTATCCACGTATCCATCCTGTTAAAGGATCTAGTTTATCATATTAGTAATATTGTTGAGGTCTATATTATAATATAATTATACTTATCAATAGTTTCTTTTACTAATGAATTAATAATATACAAGTGAGTTTATATAGTAGATAGCAGAGCATGTTGGTGTGTGTCGAGTGTATGTAGGTGTTGGTTACTAGTTATTTTGCATTGCAGCTAAATCGAATGTTTTACTGGCTACATTCTGGACGCGTCGTAGCAAATGTTACCTTTATTAACAATAGGGCATTGTTTTATTCGTAATGTGCATATTAATTAATGATTATATGAGATTTTAATCTCCTGCACATCAACAATAGTTACGTTAGAATAAAGTTAATATATTTAATCAACTTTATATAATAATATCATTTAATGAAATAAATTACAAATTACTCAGTTTTAACTCATATGATTTAATTATTTTAACGTGTTTAATATAATAAATTCATATTATAGTATACAATTATAGATTAAATCTTAAAATTGATATCTACTCAGTGTTATGTAATTTTTTATAAAATTTGATCTATTTCTAATTATTCATATTGCAATTAAATATTTATTATTATTTATGTTATAAAAATATGTTTTAGTAACATATTATATTATTTTACATTTAGAATTTAATTTTCTACATTATATGCTATGAAAACTATATCCATTTTATTATAATTATAATGTAGTCATGGGATTATTTTAATAACACTCGCAAATACCTACATATTAATACTTTATTATATTTTCTATGAAATAATAATAGGTATTCACAATAAGTATATTTTGTATTTTAAAGTTGTTGGTCTAGATTAAGGTAGTTAGAAATAGATTTAACAAAATAAAATGTAAGAATGGATATTTTATATAATTTATATGTAAAATAGTTCAATATAATTTTTAAAGGTGAATCGTGTAATAATATACGGCAGTAAATATGTAGTTGGTAGATTTAATTATTCATAAAAGTGAACCTCAAAATATCTTTAATTCTTCTAAAAAATATTATTATTAATTATGAAATATATACATTTACTTTAAAGATGTTGATCAATTATAATACAATTTGACTTAATCATCATGGTTGTATGTGAAGATATATACCTAATTACGAGTAATTTCACATATTTTCAGAAAATTAGAACTGATATTGTCTTTAGGTTATCTAGCGTTTTTATAATAAGAACCAATAATTCTGAAGTTATAGATATTAGTTCGTACACGTTAAATTGTATATTCTGGGAATGGATAAAGTATTTATTAACCTGAAAAAGTGTATAGGTAGATATATTGGAATTTTCATGATCCTAACTAATATTGAATGTAATACCATATAAATAATTTATTTTTAGAGAACCATCACCTAAAGCACTTTATGAAGTATCATAATTCTCCAATGATTACATTTTTGGTGAATATAGTAAGTATCGAAGAAGTTAGATAAACAATTAAAAAGCATACATAAGATAAATCTATAAATTTTAAGTTTTCGATTAAGAAAAAAATATATGACATGGTATCAAATTAAATTTATTAATTATACCGTATGAAAACAAAATATATATATGATATTAAATATATGTTAGAAATATTTCAGAATTTACGAGGGTATTAAATACATTATTCAAATATGAATATAATGTAGGATTTAACATTGAAATAGAGAATCTCAAATTACAAATAAATATATAGAATAAGGCAACTTGCAGAATAATCACAAACCATAATAAAGCAGATGAAAATTTTTTACGAATGTATAAAACAAGGAATTCTCACGATATTCTCTATAATTACAACTACATATGATATATATATATATATATATATATATATATATATATATTATATATATATATATATATAAATATATATATATATATATATATATATATATATATATATATATCTATATATATATATTATATATATATATATCTGCTTAGTGATAAGGTGTATACTGAGATTCTGTAATATAATACAATAATTAATTATACTGGATATAGTTTCATGAAATATAATTAGCAGTTCTAAATAGGGAAGTTTAATAATTATTATCTTGCTAAATCATGTGAAGTATTTAAGAATAACAATCTGTATATACAAATATAAATTCCACATAAGTAATGTAAGATAGGTTCAATTTAAATAAGTTATTTAATATAGTTATAATTTTATTTCAATTTTGTAATTAAACATTTACATGGTCGTCTTAATATAAATTCTGATAAATGGATTGAAAACAATCCAAATGTTGTAATACGTCTAGTTATTGCGCAAACTAAATATAAAGGCGAGAACACAAATAACGGAATACATATCTAGAATGAGGAACAATAAACAAATAAAGACAAACTCCAGCATCTACGATGCAGAGGTTTCAACAACGTTGTTATGTGAAGATACCTTTAAAAACGTTTTTATATTCAATAAATTATAGTCAATAAAATAATTTTATGACAAAATAAAATATATATAATCGAATTTATGCAATGGAAAAAATTGAATTTCCTGGATTTGTAGTTGGAAAAAAGAATACAAATTACAATACTGATTTTCATAGTGATATAAACTCATTATTATTTTTTAATTCCTATTAAATAAAGTTGACCGAACAAATAGATGACGTTTTAAAAATAGTTTTAAAAATAGTTTTAAAAATAGTTTTAAAAATAGTTTTAAAAATAGTTTTAAAAATAGTTTTAAAAATAGTTTTAAAAATAGTTTTAAAAATAGTTTTAAAAATAGTTTTAAAAATAGTTTTAAAAATAGTTTTAAAAATAGTTTTAAAAATAGTTTTAAAAATAGTTTTAAAAATAGTTTTAAAAATAGTTTTAAAAATAGTTTTAAAAATAGTTTTAAAATAGTTTTAAAAATAGTTTTAAAAATAGTTTTAAAAATAGTTTTAAAAATAGTTTTAAAAAATAGTTTTAAAAATAGTTTTAAAAATAGTTTTAAAAATAGTTTTAAAAATAGTTTTAAAAATAGTTTTAAAAATAGTTTTAAAAATAGTTTTAAAAATAGTTTTAAAAATAGTTTTAAAAATAGTTTTAAAAATAGTTTTAAAAATAGTTTTAAAAATAGTTTTAAAATAGTTTTAAAAATAGTTTTAAAAATAGTTTTAAAAATAGTTTTAAAAATAGTTTTAAAAATAGTTTTAAAAATAGTTTTAAAAATAGTTTTAAAAATAGTTTTAAAAATAGTTTTAAAAATAGTTTTAAAAATAGTTTTAAAAATAGTTTTAAAAATAGTTTTAAAATAGTTTTAAAATAGTTTTAAAAATAGTTTTAAAAATAGTTTTAAAAATAGTTTTAAAAATAGTTTTAAAAATAGTTTTAAAAATAGTTTTAAAAATAGTTTTAAAAATAGTTTTAAAAATAGTTTTAAAAAATAGTTTTAAAAATAGTTTTAAAAATAGTTTTAAAAATAGTTTTAAAAATAGTTTTAAAATAGTTTTAAAAATAGTTTTAAAAATAGTTTTAAAAATAGTTTTAAAAAATAGTTTTAAAAATAGTTTTAAAAATAGTTTTAAAAATAGTTTTAAAAATAGTTTTAAAAATAGTTTTAAAAATAGTTTTAAAAATAGTTTTAAAAATAGTTTTAAAAATAGTTTTAAAAATAGTTTTAAAAATAGTTTTAAAAATAGTTTTAAAAATAGTTTAAAAATAGTTTTAAAAATAGTTTTAAAATAGTTTTAAAAATAGCTGATGTTTCCGTGAAATAAACCTAATAATAAATACACACTTCAAAACATGTACTAGATAGTTTATTTATTTATCATATTAATTTTATTGGATTTATTTAATGTAAATGAACATATGAACATAAAGTGTAGTTATTATTAAAATAATTTACCTTAAATGAATATTTACCAGAAATCCTAAATTTATAAAACCTATATTATAAAAATTAAATTATGTTTCTTTTTATATTTGATCTTATAAAATGGAATTAAAAGAATAGAAATACATTTCACATGTATGGTAAATTCAAATTCATTTTATTATTTATTATTTTCGAAAATGTTAATATCAATGTGCCCATATATAGTGGATCGGGTAAAATTCATTAATATAATATTCATTTATTTTCTATTATATGATACATTTATGAATAGCTGACAACATATAATTGTTATGGATATAATCTCTATTAAATATAATAATACAAAACAAG
>OZ038315.1:2358426-2375830 GCA_964035775.1 Osedax frankpressi | reverse complement strand
ATCCAGTATTAAATGTATTTTAAATATGATAATAAAATGTATATAAATTCATACTATTACTACTTCTACTACTACTACTACTACTACTACTACTACTACTACTACTACTACTACTACTACTACTACTACTACTACTACTACTACTACTACTACTACTACTACTACTACTACTACTACTACTACTACTACTACTACTACTACTACTACTACTACTACTACTACTACTACTACTACTACTACTACTACTACTACTACTACTACTACTACTACTACTACTACTACTACTACTACTACTACTACTACTACTACTACTACTACTACTACTACTACTACTACTACTACTACTACTACTACTACTACTACTACTACTACTACTACTACTACTACTACTACTACTACTACTACTACTACTACTACTACTACTACTACTACTACTACTACTACTACTACTACTACTACTACTACTACTACTACTACTACTACTACTACTACTACTACTACTACTACTACTACTACTACTACTACTACTACTACTACTACTACTACTACTACTACTACTACTACTACTACTACTACTACTACTACTACTACTACTACTACTACTACTACTACTACTACTACTACTACTACTACTACTACTACTACTACTACTACTACTACTACTACTACTACTACTACTACTACTACTACTACTACTACTACTACTACTACTACTACTACTACTACTACTACTACTACTACTACTACTACTACTACTACTACTACTACTACTACTACTACTACTACTACTACTACTACTACTACTACTACTACTACTACTACTACTACTACTACTACTACTACTACTACTACTACTACTACTACTACTACTACTACTACTACTACTACTACTACTACTACTACTACTACTACTACTACTACTACTACTACTACTACTACTACTACTACTACTACTACTACTACTACTACTATTACTACTACTACTACAACTACTATTTATCAAAATATTACAAAATATTCCTAAATGAACCATTAATTATTATCGCATCTCATTTGAATTCACTCTGAAATATAAGTGAATTTCATTCTAATAATTTGTCTTTATTTCAACTATCACCAAAATAATCTATATATAAAATAGTTAATATATAAAATAATGCACGCTTTTCGGGTTTATATTTCCGAAATTAGGTTACTAAATATATAAATGTCAGAATAACCATGCATCCAAATAAGGGTGTACTTCTCCTAATCTTAAATACACCGTTAACTTAATACTTGTGTATTTGATATAAGAAATATCATTGATTTTAAATGTTGATTGGAAAGCAAAAATATAAAGTATTCATCAAATAATTACAGAAAATAACAAGAATCATGTTATATTCACATTAAAGAAAAAGTAAAATAGATGTTTCCGTACATTAAAGATATCTACCTATAGGTAGTATATGTCGTATACTTATTCAATCTAGGATTTAGGTTAGTATACTAACCTACATCCTAGATTGAATAAGTACATATATATATATTGATGAATGAATTATTTAACTTCAATAACTGGTAGTAGGTTATTTTCACGGCAAATTAACTTGGTTATACCTTTAATATCAAGATATTTACTTATATCTCCAGATTTCCAGATATCCACTCTGAAATATATCAGAGTGGATATTACTAAGTCAACTATCTATAAAGTGTTGCATTTTCCTAATTCGACTAGCTTATCTTTCACTTTACTAAACATCTAATGCGTCCCTAGCTGGTGTAAACATCTCATTTATTTGTATTGCGTATTTACTATCTATTTTTCTGACTTTACCATCAAATATTCTACAATTTCTTTATTATATTCTTAATTCTGATACTCCAAGTTCTTCATTATTAAATTATTAATATATTTCGTAATTATCAAGTATTTTATATTTACTAATTCAATATTTGGTATTCTAAGACGTTATTTTGATATCGATCTCCTTCTGTTAATAGTAGTCGAATACAATAATTGTTATTACTTCTGATTATTATATCCTCTTTGATGTTCTATTTTATTCTCCAAAAATGTCTTGTTATATTATCATGTCAACAGTTCTAAGGTAGTTAATTGATGTATTTATAATGTAAACATTATGTACGTTTTCTGCTTTTTCTGTAGCTTTATAAATATATAGTTTATGGTTTACGTATGTAATGTTTTTTTTTGTATCTCGAGTGAAGTGCTTATTCTTATGATATCTACCGTCCTACATTTTTTATAAAATATTTACAATTATAAATTTTTTATTTATTATTTTTTTTCGTAGGTTTTTTCATTCCATTTATTATTTTGTTTCTTATTATTGGTCTTAATATGGTTGGTATTTTTCTAAAGATATGTATTGCTGTTTATTTATAATAATACATATATATCTTATTTTTCATTCAACTTATCCGTTAAATAAATGTGAAGTTTTAATTAACATTTGTACATATTCTGTTGTTGAGTTATTTTATTAATATTATGAGTTTTATTTGTTCTAATAAACCTTATTTCTCTTCACTTAACTAGTTTATTCATAGTAATGAATACATTTCTTTTTAAATATGTGCCAACGTGTATTATTCATTATTTATTATTTTAATGTAAGTTTAATACAATATTATGCTATGTTGTTTTATTTGTATTTATTTATTTTAAAATTTGTTTATTTATAGAAGTGTAAAGAGCAAGTTGTCATTTCATTCAAATTATGTTTATTTTATTATTGTTTATACACATTGTAACAACATCAAAATTAACAATCGTACATTATATTCAAGGACGAGAGCTCGCTATGCTTCTTAGCTTCTATACATTCACTGGTTTTTTTTTTACCAAGATCTAAAAACAATATAATACATAATATTTAATAGTATGATAAATGAACATATTCAGCTGTGTAGAAAGCAAACAAATTAATGTATGCCCTTTAATATTTAATCCAGTTTTAAAAATATCGAAATAGTACAAAACTGTAGTGTACGACGTACACGTACACTGTACGTGTTCATGTACGTTAATATGTGAAATTATTAGTTTGTAATTATAACTTTATTAAAGCACTTCTAGTTTTCGATATCCCTATTAATGTTAACTAGTAAATATATAAGTGTTCGCATTATGTCTTATTCATATACTGACTATTTAGTATATTTAATAGAATATAAATATTTTAATTTATTACCGTCATATTTATTTGACTGCGTAATTTTTACATGTAAACTAAATATCTCACAATAAGTTAAAGTTAGAAAAAGTATCAAAGATAGACAATCTGTTATCGTTATAAAAATCCATATTCAGCTCATTAATTATATTATTTTTAGACATTAATTTTAAAATGCTGGACTTAAATAAAATACTTGTTTATACATGTCTAACTTATTATGTCTACATCGCTCGTTTTATATATAGTTATAACTATTGAAATATTTTAGTAACTAGGTTGAATTCTATGTGCAATACATAAGTTAATAATATGTGATAATATATTACTCATTGAACTTATATGCTAACTTATCATTTTTTACTTATTCAATTTTTACGTAATCCCAACTAATTGAATGGCTCCGTTTAATAAAAAGTAATATGTAATGTAAATATGTAATGTCTACATATGCACTATTAATAATTATGAATTAAACTCTTTATTATTTATTTACAGCATCTTTTTGTTTAAATTTCATTCAAAATTATACAACTCAAATTAATAAACATGAAATTGTATTTTATTAATTAGTTAATAAAAATATTTAATATCTATGATTATAAATGTTTATTATAAAAATGATTATTTAGTGATTTAATTCAAATATTCTAGTTTTTTTTAAATCATTTTTATTTATCTAATCCGTTCATATAACGATTTATGATTATACATTTTATTAAATATGATAATGAAAAAAATAGCCAAAATAAGATATAACCAATCCATTACGAATGCAAGTAATTTAAATATACCAATAATTAAATTAATACAAATTGATGGAAAATATTTATATATAGTATGTCCAGCTACTAAATACATTTACGTAATATCTAAAGAATATTATAAAATAATGGTTAGATGAAATACAGATTATATTAAATATAAAGATGAAATTGTTTAATTTAATATATATTTGTGACTAGTTCAACTGCGAAAAATGAAATGATAATAAAATGTATTTAAATAATGTAGACTCGTATACAAGTTTACTCTAAACAAATAATTATTTTTAAATACCAAGTATATCATTTATACATGTACTTACAATCTACAATATATATATAATATCTATTAAATCACAATATTTTATTATTTTGATATGTACTTTAGAATATATATTTTAATGCCTATATTCACTATATATAGAAAAATCAGTTAATAGAAATTACTAAAATTCTCAAAAATATGCAAATATAATATACTATAGATATATTTAAATTATAGTTGAAAATAACGTTTATTTGTTTGATTTAAAATTGGAACAAATAAAATAATTCACATATTGAATAAAATATTTACCGTTAATAATAATTCTTGAGTTTTTATATTTTTAGTTGAATCTGTCTCAATTTATAAAGAGATGTCTCTTTTTTGCTGCAGGACCTATTTCTCCTTACTGTTCATTTTGGAGAAAATATATCTATTATAATTTAATATATTCTAAAAATCTAGAATTACATACAAATGATTAAATATATATATATTATATTGTAATACAATAAATAAAGGTACATGTTTAGATTCTTTATCTAAAACAGTTACTACACCATAGAAGGATATTAAGTTTGTTAGTAACTTTTAGTTTAGGTCAAGGGTCATCCTTATAAGGTATTATTGGTACTGATGTTACATTTAAAATAGAACCATGAATTTCGTGTAACATCTAGATATCACATTTTTATTAATAACTCGTTAAGTATTTTGAATTTATAAACTTATCTAATTATTATTTTCTTTGAAGATATGGATATATTAAAGATATTGATATATATGCATATATTTTTATGTTGACAAAATCTGTATAATAAACACGATAGCTGGATTCTTTAGTTTAAATATAAATAATAGTATTAATGTTAATGATTATTCTAATATGTTTTGGTCTTAATCAGTTTATTTTCATTCATAACAATATTATTATAACATAAGTTTTTACATGGCAACAAATAAATTGATTATTATCGCTTTATTATCTGTATATAAATATATATATATTGCAATCAAGTACTCCTACACCTTTATGGAAGGGGTACCCAATGTAACTTAGTTACATCTACCAATGAGTTTCAGACTTTACACTATAAACTATTAATACATTATATATACACTATGTATACACTATATATACACTATGTATACACTATGTATACACTATGTATACACTATATATACACTATGTACACACTATGTATACACTATATATACACTATGTACACACTATGTATACACTATATATACACTATATATACACTATATATACACTATATATACACTATATATACACTATATATACACTATATATACACTATAGACATTTTAATTTAGATATGATTATAATATATTTTTAATATTTGAATAATTTCTATTTTAAATAAATATGGATTTAATATATATTATATTTCTACTTAATATAAGTTAATCTATTTAATATAAGTTCATTTTCCAATAATTGTAGTTGGTGTGTTTTCCGTGTATTTTTAAAATTATTTTATTTTATTAATTTTATTATTAATTATTTTATTAATGTGTATAAATATATTAATATTAATAATTAATTATTTTTATTTAATATATTAATTAATATATTTTTTATTTTATTAGGTTATATATCATTTTCAAGATATCATAAATGACTTTACTTATTCAAAAGATAACGATCTCATTTGTCTATGCAACAAAGGATACTATCAAATCTTGAATCACGAAATCAGGTTTAGTTACATAATCCTCAAGGAAATATATACACAACTTATTTTCTATGTGATAATTATGTAGTAAGTCGTAACGATATCTTTTGAAACAGTAAATCTGTGAAAACTCCGAGTAATGCGTCGATATCGAGTTCGGCGTCAAAAAGAATTCGACTCGACGCCGAATCCAACACGATATCCGTTGATAAGTTAACGGTGTGTTTCAGTGCGGATCTGAGGTTTCAGCCGACATTTGTGTTGATGCACGCTCGCCACATATTCACTGCTCCTCGTCTACGTATCTTTGATCCGAATGCACATCCGCAAGAAAAAGATTGCTTTCAATTCGAACTCGAGAAGTTATATTTCTGTTCTCGCGAGAAAACCAGGTTTTTAGAAGTTCTGGTTGGCGTCTAAATTTGAAGATTCTTCTATTTAATTTGTTGTTATCGCTTTGCAGATTAGACAGACACTTATATCTGAATTGCCTCTTTAATACATTTGCGGCGATGATGGTATTTATTTTCATTTAGAAATACAATTTTTGTGAATAACTTTAACTATATAATAATTAATTAATATTAAATAAAATAATAATTTTTATAATTTGCGAACACATTTATCAACTTAGAAAATAATATTCTTCTATTTTAGGAGGATGTTGATTCAATTTGCGAATTTCTACTTTCAACTACTAAGAAAGGTGCTCTACATTTGATAGATACATCAACAAATAATTCTTATTTATTGTGTTCTTTGAATCAACCAATAATAGGTATTACTTTTTAAATTCTTTTGTTTATAAATGAATTATTATTTATTTACATTGTACGATCTTGTATCAAAATTTGAATTCATCAGATATATTCACCATTGGAAATAACCTTCTCATTATTGGAGAAAATAAAACTTTCATTTATAAATCAAATTCAAACTGCAATATCGTCGGCGATTTTCCACATAAGATCAAATGTATACAATTGGTTAATCATTAATGAATACCAATCTATCATTAATAATCTTTATATAATTATTTCGATTCATTATTATGTTTAGTGGTATACGTGGAATAATGATTAACTCTATATGTGTTATAGTAAATGTAAATAACACATAAACTCCATAAACTCCTTGAATGTTTAGATCTTAAGCACACTGGTGAGTATCAGCAGATAGAATTGTTCGTCATACTTTCATTTGATTTTCAACCCTATGAAATGGAATTCATATATAAACTCAATATGTATATAATTATAATTGAATTACTTTTTATGCAATTTTAGTTTGGGGAACAAAATGTTAATGAAGAGATAACTGTCCTGTATTCGGATTTATCTAAATTGTATAAAATTCGAATATATTTTGAAACATCCGATGAATCAATTAAACTGGAAACACTGTTTGAAATAAAAGTCAACAACATTACATGTCTACCTTCAAATCTACAAATTGGTTAGTAAGGCAATTCAAAACTGTTTATTATCCTCCGAATCAATGTTATTACTCTGAAAGTTGTTATCTTATACGACTTACCTCATAGATTGTACTTCCATATTGGTTATGAATGATCGAGGCAGTATTTGGAGCATCGAGATCCCGGGTCATGGCGAAATATCTCCAGGCCACGAAAACTCACAGAGTTTAGCGGATTGTTTACAGAATTTGAAGTCGCTCTCGAACACCAAGCTCCAACTTCTCAAGATTTCCGATGAAAACAATTCTACCATCAACGCTTTAGCTTTTCTTTCCTTCATCAACCGAGAAGGTTGTAACTTATCATTTATTGCCTCTATATCACTTAATTCAAAGTACTACAATTTATTTGTATTTACAATTGATAATAATATACAATCTATATGTAATACCAGCTTTTCGTAATATATGTTATTTGTTATGTAATGCATATCGAGTTCGGGAACATCTCACACTTATTTACTAACTTAGATTGCAAACTCAGCGATGTCTTCACAATTGAGAGTTGTTTAAAACCAGACTTATCCCAGACCAGCTCGACAAAATACCAAATTGAAAGTCGCATAAAAGCTCATGTTAGTGAAGAGGTATTATTGGCTGGTTAGTAAAATCACTGTGAATCACCCGAAATTAACTTTTTTATTGAATTTAAACTTTCTAAATTACAAATTATTTAATCTATATCTAATTATCATATTCTAATTTTTGTGATTTCACATTTAATTTCGAAGGAAATTTCTTTATTTGCTTTTCATTGATATCGGATAAAGATAAAACATCTAAGCTATTTGCACTCAATGCATGCAATTCCGTGTTCAATTATCTAATTGATGGTAAATACAACATTGAAATTAATTTATATTTATTTTTAAATAGATCTATCTTCCTTATTCGTTATTTAGGATTATTTGAATATTTTCTAATATATTTAAATACCTAAATAGTATATAATATAATATTAATATGTTATATTGATATTATATTAAATAGTGTATTATAATATTGCATTTCTTTATAACTAACCATTTTGGTTTGGTATTATTTATTAATTTTCCTTGATATTAAGTTTTAATTATGGCTTTATTTAGACATCCCTTCAAATGAATGTTTTCGTTATTTCAACAAATGTGAAATTTCTCTAATTTTATTCAAAAAGGTTTTTTGCTGTTTATGTTTTATTAAAATAGAATTATTTTATATTTTGAATTTATTTAAATTCAATTCATTCAAACAGAATTCTTTTCATCAAGATGCATTATGTTTTAAACTTGAGAGGATAAACTTAAATCCTTTGGATTATTTAATTTGTAACCCTATTGTGAAGCAGGGGTTAGTAGGTATACATAAATTACAATTATATGTATCTACTATTTTATTTTAACTAATAATTATTAGTTAAATTACTATTATTTTTTAAAATTTAAAGTTGCATATATTTATATAAATATTCCATAATAACTTTATTAATTTTAAAGTGACAGCTATTTTGATAATACATCCGAAATTGAATCCATTTTTAAAAATGTGTTAAACAAAAAGAATCGACTAACAACAATTAGATTCGTATTTAATATAGGTTTTATATTTTCGAAATTTAAGTGTATTTGAAACGTTTCGGAAGTTTACAAAACTAATTTTATTCGCAGAGAATATTTCTTTAGAAGAATTGCTAAGAAATCAAACCAACCACACGAAATTTGTATTTCCTTTTGAAGGAGAATTTCGTAAAGTTTGTATCGAAGTCAATGATGATACTAACTTGATAGTGGAATGTGATAACAGCAACCTTTTGTTATTAATAATTGAGGGTATAAACAAAAGAATTAGAGTTAGTAGATAAAAAACATTTACAAACATTTATAGCTATAATATATATATAATAATATATAATAACTATATACTCTTTTAACATAATTACAAGAAATAAATAATTGAGTATGCTTATTTTTAGTTTTTATTTTAATATTTTATTGCCTTATAACAATAGACAATAAAAGGAAAAAGTGAAATAATAGAAGAAAACGAAATTCACACAGTTATTAATTTAATTTTATGTGATTAATTATTAAGTTATTTCTAAGTAAATGATACATTATCATGCGTTTTTATTTTAACAATTACGTATTCACAGATGAATAACATAGATTGTGAATATATGTTGGAAGAATACCAGAGTATTATTTTAAATTCAATAAATTAATGAATAATTCAGTATTTTTTTACATATGGAAATAATAATAATTATATACAATAATGTGAAACCTAAATGTTGACACAGAAAATGTAAAATGTAAATTAATAATTATATCTCTAAGATGAGCGCATCAATAACGTTAAATATTAAATAAAATATAGATAAAGTAGTAAATATGTAAAATTTAAATAATTTTCAAATGTGTAATTTCCATGATACCTACATACACCCATATTTTTTGCAATAAGCAAACTATTTTGATTGAAAATTCCTTATTAAGGTGGACACAGTCCACTGGACAGTCAATCTTATGTAATTCTTCTGTTTCTCAGTTTATCTCCTTATGGAATTATTTTTCTTTTGCGCATATAGTAAATATATATAAATCAAATAAATAGAAGTATAAAATTAACTCACTTTATTAATATGAGATTAAATGCAATTTGATATATTTCTCTCTGTTGAATATAATTCATAATAGTTAAGTTACTTTAGATGATACAATATATTATGTATATTAATAATATAATATAGTATTTTAGTGTAAGAATCCGGTATTTAAGAATGTCACTAAATTAAAAAATATAATTTATTTATATTGTTTAATTTAATTTAATTAATTTAGTAATATTATTTTTATAAATATATTTTTTAATTATTACTATTTAGTTTTGTTTACATATACAACTTTCTGAATTTATAAGTTATACCCAAGATTTTAGTAGAAACATTAATTTACAGAATTATATATTTTGCAATGAATTCATTTATTATATTTTAAGTGTCTATATACACCTAAAATATATACAGTAAATAATATTTACCAAATATATAATTTTTGTAATTTTTTATTTTATGTATGTCAATATAATAATCATTGATAATCTATATACATATATATTAATCTATAATATTTAATTTTCTACATTTTCTAAAGGTATATTATTTATTTCAAAATATATATTGTTATAATTTAATATTTTTGTTTTATTTATATTTACCTTTAATTTATTATTAGTAAACCACTTTGTAATTTTATTAATATTGATTCTTAAATTATGATTTTAATTATTAATATTAGTTGTTAAGTTACTTTCTAATATTAAGTTAGTTTTTGCAGAAACTGTCACAGAAATGTCATTAACATTTAACATTTATTTTTAATTTTTGAATATTCAATTACCATAAAAATAATAACAGGTCAATAATGTACATTTTCGTCGCTCCAGTATATTGTAATTTTAAATTAGATATTATATTATTTATTTTAACAAACTGATATCAATAAATAGATAAGGCTGTAAGTTTTAAAATTATTTCTAAACCGATAAATAAATGATTTTTTTTAATAACAACATGATCAACATCGTATTTAATGTATTGATTATTTAATTAATTACTTTAATATCGCTAGATCAATAGATTTATAACTTATACTCTTTGTATACATTGTACCAATCAATATATATTTAAAATGTGATAAATTAAATATATATATATAATATTAACATATGTCATAATTATAAAAAATTGTTTGAAATTGTTTATGAAGATATATAAAATCACATTTAGAAATATAACAACGATTTTCTTGAATATATTTATATTTTAGTTTTTTATATATAAATATAAACAATTATTACTATATAATTTACTACTAAACTATAATAATCTTATATGATAGCTAAATTTCTATATTGATAAATTATTATTAAATATTAAATATATATTTAATATATATTAAATATATATTAAATATATATTAAATATATATTAAATATATATTAAATATATATTAAATATATATTAAATATATATTAAATATATATTAAATATATATTAAATATATATTAAATATATATTAAATATATATTAAATATATATTAAATATATATTAAATATATATTAAATATATATTAAATATATATTAAATATATATTAAATATATATTAAATATATATTAAATATTTATTAAATATATATTAAATATATATTAAATATATATTAATATATATATCCACCCTCTTGAAATAGTGTATATGTTTGATTTCATACTCTCACTTTATACACGCCTACTGATGTATTATAATAGCAAGAACTATTACATCGCGTAATAATAAGCCACGCCCTCCACAACATTTCACCGCTATATAAGAACATTGTTCACCTGAACCGCGACTACAACATTTCCACTGCGAATCCTACGAGACGATTTCCGGTGCGAGGAATTCAATCCCGATCCATGCAGATCTCCAGGTTATTATATATAGTACACCGAACAGTTATGTGTGTAGATTGTAGCTATTTCGGGTTATTTCCAGTGGAATTAATGTGTCCATTTAAATATACACGTGCCTAATATCGCCCATGAATTTCCCCAATATCTATATCGTATAAATTCGATGTAAGTTTTTTGATTATTAATTGCCAGCGCAGTAAATGTGAAATTACAATCCAAATGGGTATTAACAATTTTAATATTATATCGCATTTTATAACATCGCATTTAATAACATATCGCATAATATAACATACGCCTAGCAAATGATATCAAAAATAAGCATACTATATCAAAGAGCACAGTATTTTACAATGTATATCATGTGACGAGTAGTTAATACAATGTACAGTGTACATTGTACATAGTACAGTGTATAGTGTACATTGTACATGGTAATTGTACATTGTACAGTGTATATTGTACAATGTACATTGTACATGGTAATCTATAAGAAGTTGAATATAATCAATGATTTTATATTTGTTTGTTTTCACGTCAACAAAACTTAAAGGACTCCTGAAACTCCACGCCCCTATCTCGGCGCTACTCCACGTTATTAAACCCCTCGTTACAAAACCCCATATACGCTTAATCGCCAGCAACAACCGCATGGAAGGTGGAGACCTAAACGTAGCAGCGTTCTTGCTTCAGAGAGACCAGAGACAGTCGAGAAACGTATTCCGAAGTAATTGTGTTCTATCCAAGAGCGTTTCTCTCGAGGGTGACCACGTTCTTGACCGCTTTCAGCCCGACTGGAATATGTTCCAGAGTATCGACTGCAGTGGTTAGTGTTGGTGTTGGTAGTAGAACTCGAGGAGATGCGTTTCTTTTTTGAAGGATAAACCGTGTTCACCTATAAAGACTTGCGTATTGTATTATGTAAACAAATATATAATTTATATTAAATATAAAGAGTTCATGCGTATCTTAAACATTTGATTTCATAATTTATAATCTGTTGTCTGATTTGGAAGTAATTTCAGATATTCCAAGTGAGAGACTTTTAGAAAATTATCTTAATAAATTATTATATGTTAAATTTCAGAATATTAACTAACATTTTTAGTTGCGTAATAAGCATTGAACTCATTGAACTGGTGAATCAGTTATTTCATACTACGGTCGTACTAAGTAATTAGTCTTACAATAATATAACAAGTGGTTAATTAAATCATTAATTCTTGTTAAAAATAGAACTTCTTAAAAAAAGCGGCTTCTAATTTATGGATGGAAATATTTTGATAGTTAAAGTTTAATAAAACACTTTTCCTGGAACTAAATAGAATATATACAATATAATATTATATATATATATATATATATATATATATATATATTAAATACACCTTTAATTACAAAATTTAACATAATTACAGTTTTAATCAATATCTTTACAATAATTGTGTATTGATTTAATAGAACCTAAATAGATTAGGATATTACAGTTTAATATAGCTGGATATCTTTATTGCATTACGTACTCTGGTAGCGTAGTTTTCATTTTATGTCACGGGTATTACGTAACACCCCTCCTATAGTTAAAGTGTGTTACTGCCACTTCAATTATTAATTAAGACCGTTGTTAGTTTGGGATCCATCTCTAACCCGTTTATATTTTGTGAGATCCTACCAGTGATGCCTTAGATCCCTGTATATATTTTAGTGTGGGTTATACATATCGGACTTCTGTCGTACGGGGAAACTCATTTATCGTACTGGGATACGAGTTCTGGTATAACCATTGACTTGTGCACGAGTGTATAACAATCACATTGTCACTGATTAAGTCACGGAGTTACATGGTGACCTAGTATGTAAGTTTAATAAATAATTCTATATACATATATATATATATATATATATATATATATATATATATATATGTGTGTGTGTGTGTGTATATGTTAATATTAATTTACGATATTTAACATATAACCGATATGGTGAACATATATTCAATGTAATAATATTTGCTAGTACAGTTATCATTATTATGATAAATATTTAATGGAGTCGGTCTATATTTATTATGCAGATTATTCTAGAAAACGTACATGCAATATAAAAAATCATAAATCCACACCTATACATTCTCCTTCGCTGTCACACAGCACCAACTGTGCGCCGTTACTTACCCGCACACCTACACACACTCATACACACACGCTCACATACATACACAATAATTACTACAAATAATATATACATATATATATATATATATACATATATATATATATAAATTGTATTTAATATCGCGTGTCAAAATTCCTCTTGTAATCCGGATATTTTGAAATCGAATCAAATCAAAAGTATCACTTAATAAATAACAAATGCGACTTAAATGGAAATGAGCCTGGATAATATATTCCTTTATGTGAATTTCACGTGAATTTCAAAAGTAAACAATACAACTATTTAGTAACAACATTAGTGTTATAAGAACTAAAGTTCAATTCACTGAATTAGAATTAAATCATTTAATTAGCTTTGTCATATCAATTTCGTTTTTATTAAAATATCATATTAAAGTGATTTCCAACCGGGAACAATTATGATTAACATTAGTGTATGTCTAGGAGTTGTCTTTGGGGTATACACGATACGTGCATATGTCACTTATTTATGACACGTTAATATGTCACATACACATGTCATTGCGTGGCACGTGTTTTGTTACGAAAACTCTAATGATAACGGCAATGTCAATTTTTAATTTATTTCTCCGTTTTAATGATTTACATCAGCTTATACTCGATCTCAGCCTGTTATGTAATTATCGGTACCATATCGGTGCCATATAAATATCATTTAAATATTTTAACGATGTCAACGATATAACAGGTGTCAGTTTATGTTCTGGATGCCAGTAAGACAACAGTGTAAGCTATAATATGTAGGCTCTAGTGTTGGTTGTTTGGTGACAGTGTTGATATCAGGGATATGTTTACAAGATTATCGTTAAAGGGTTGTTGTACGAGTTACATACTGTATACGTGGTTAACACGATAGTGTATATCGTATGGTGTTCTAGGAACGTTGTACGATATACGCTATACAGAATACACTGTTAATTAAAAAGTGTAAACGTATTAGAAAGAAAATTCCTTTACATAATTTGATTAATCTAATTATAATCGGAATATGAATTTTCGATGAATGAGTTTTGCGATTTTCTGAAATAAATGTTATTAAACAATTTACAGAATCCGATTTTACTGTTAATTCGCATAAATTCTTTCGAATACCATCAGCATATCATCTGCATTATTACTGAATATTATCTGCAAATAACTGAATGTTAATTAGATTTAGCAATTACTGTAGAATAACAAGTAAATATGCGAGTGTATATGGCCCAAAGTTCATAAAAAGCGCATTAAAGCCAAATTACGTAATTAGCGTTTAGTCAATACTCACAATAATTACTGGATGCAATAATATTGATAACGGGTGAGACAAGGTATGTTCCCAAAAGTGCCATGAGTGTTTCTGTAAATCAGAATTGGAATGTGTGTTGGCGTCAAGTATTTAAAACATAAATAATAAAATGTGTAAAAGACAGATCCTGGAGGTACCTACATTTAAAATACTATTGATACGATATTGTTACGTTATTTTGATGGGGAAAATGATATCTTGTTTGAAACATTTAAAACATTTAAAATAGTTTATTATAGCTAGAAATATAAATATTTTTAATTATTTGACAGGGTTGTTTCTATGTCGTCTTCCTACGATTCACCGAATCCAGTTATTTATGGTTTTATTGTGATATTTATAATAGGTCAAATTAGTGAAAGACTTTAATTAGTATTGTTTACATTCTCTACCATGACCTATTGATCGATAATTGTATAATTCGTTAGTTTCAGAGGATTAGTCGTATATAAATGATATGCATAATATATTGTAGGATTATACCGGTATTTAATGATTCATTTATTATCTTTTCAAAAATGGTATGAGAGTATTACAATTTTTTTAATACGGGAACAATATTTAGCAGTTATTAATAAGGTAAATTATAACACTATTTCAAAGTATGGTATCATTGTATAACGATATAATAATGCACGTGAAAGTGTGTGAATGAGTTAGCGAGTGAGTATGTGAGTGAGTGAGTGAGTGCGTGAGTATGTGAGTGAGTTAGTGAGTGAGTGGTTGAGGAAGTAAGTCATTGACTTAGTGAGTGAGTGAGTGAGTGAGTGAGTGAGTGAGTGAGTGAGTGAGTGAGTGATAGATTGAGTCATTGAGTGAGTGTGTGAGTGAGTGAACGAGCGAGTTAGAGAGTGAGAGACTGAATTACTGAGTGAGTGCGTGAGTGAATGATTGAGTGAGTGAGCGAGTGAGTGAGTGAGTGATTGAGAGAGTGAGTGAGTGAGTGAGTGAGTGAGTGAGTGAGTGAGTGAGTGAATGAGTGAGTGAGTGAGTGAGTGAGTGAGTGAGTGAGTGAGTGAGTGAGTGAGTGAGTGAGTGAGTGAGTGAGTGAGTGAGTGAGTGAGTGAGTGAGTCAGTGAGTGAGTGAGTGAGTGAGTGAGTGAGTGAGTGAGTGAGTGAGTGAGTGAGTGAGTGAGTGAGTGAGTGAGTGAGTGAGTGAGTGAGTGAGTGAGTGAGTGAGTGAGTTAGTGAGTGAGTGAGTGAGTGAGTGAGTGAGTGAGTGAGTGAGTGAGTGAGTGAGTGAGTGAGTGAGTGAGTGAGTGAGTGAGTGAGTGAGTGAGTGAGTGATTGAGTGAGTGAGTGAGTGAGTGAGTGAGTGAGTGAGTGAGTGAGTGAGTGATTGAGTGAGTGAGTGAGTGAGTGAGTGAGTGAGTGAGTGAGTGAGTGAGTGAGTGAGTGAGTGAGTGAGTGAGTGAGTGAGTGAGTGAGTGAGTGAGTGATATATTGAGTCAGTGAGTTATTTTGTGAGTGAACGAGTGAGTGAGAGAGTGAGAGACTGAATTACTGAGTGAGTTAGAGAGTGAATGAGTGAGTGAGTGAGTGAGTGAGTGAGTTAGTGAGTGAATGAGTGTGTGAGTGAGCGAGATTGAGTACATTAGTGAGTAGGTCAGTGAGTGATTTTGTGAATGAGTGAGTGGGTTGTGAGTGTGCATATATGTATTTAAGTGTATGAATGGTTTTGTACGTGCTTTAAAACTTGACGCATATGAATAATTAAATCGCTTCCCTTGCTCCCTTGTATCCCCATCCTCCCCCTAGTCGTGTATAATGACCCCTATATTCCAACGGGAATTCAGTTGTTGTGATTTTACCGTTTATTCTGTGATTTTATTTTTATGCGTTCTACCCAAATAACAATTATTCTAAAAAAACAAGCACTGGCTATAAGATACACATGTTATAAGATATTCAAATATAATTAGTGGTTATTAGTTATGTAACCCTATTATTTGCTTTAGTGAGTGAATTCCAAACCTTATACCTCATCCAAATGACATACTATCGTTAATTCGCGTCATTATTGATAATAACTAGGCAATGTTACAATAATATGTTATGTTACGTGAACAGATTAGTGCTGAACATTAGAATTATCTTT
>OZ038315.1:2298426-2353426 GCA_964035775.1 Osedax frankpressi | reverse complement strand
AGTTAGGTTATGTATTTTAATATAACTCTGTTTGTTTTTATGATAATTAATAATCGTATGGTATGTGGTTGTTTAAATAGTATTGTTTATAATATTAAATATGTCGTGTATTGTTTGCAGCTATTTGTAGTTTGTTCAGTTTAGTATTTAAATAATTTGAATTCTAATTATCATTACTTATCATTATATTATTATTAATTCATTCTTATAGTTCTGATAAAAGATATTTTATAGAATTATTAACAGTATATTAACCTTCTATCAGTATATTATTTTAATGTTGATATATGAAATATTCTAAATAGATACATTCAAATAAATATGATTAAGAAGCAGTTTTTAGCCTGTCCGGTATTTATTTCACCTGTTGTAAAGTTCAGTTGAAATCATTGTCTGCGAGTGTATTTCATTATATTTTATTTTTATAGGTTACATCAAATAGCGGGGAATTTATTTAAAATATACTTGACAGAAAGTAGTATCAGATATATGTGTAACCACGAAGAATATCATATTTATAGTTGTAGATGGTTGTATTTATTTTTATATACAAATTTATCTAAACTTTGAAACTATTTATTTTAAATACAGAGATATGCTATTTATTTATAAGAATATTTATTAATATTTATTAATAAGAATATAGTCAAGTAGCATTACTTATAAACTCTAACCCCGTTTAAGGGATGCGTATATACCGTCATTAAGTATAGATGCGTATACATTTGTGGTCTAACATGTTATTTCCTTTAATAGGATCTCTGCAATAGATATATTATTAAGTATTCTATTTTCTCTAGTAGTTTACTTATCATAAGTAGTTGGGTAATTGCTATGTATATTATAATCTTCGGAATTGATGGTAGAGATGTTGAGAAAGGGATTTATGAGGTTGCAATTTTTGAATGGGCCACGTAAATATAAATAACAATATGTGTAGATGCGTTGATGTTGGATATAAATATTGTAGGGAGATCAAGTAAATAGTAATGAGTCTATTTTTACTATAAAGTAGTTTCGAATTAGTTGATGACATAGGTTTATGTATTGTGGATAGTTTTTTATTAAACTTCTATAATTTATAGTGTTCATGTGTTTAATCTTATATATCATATGATATGTCTGTATTTTCTGCATTAGTCCGTATTTGTTATTAGTATTTTGATATTTACAATTCTTATTTAAAGCAAATTAGTTTCTTTGGTGTAAAATTTTTAAAAATATATATTAATTAGTCGTAATTTAAGTATATGGTGGTTTGAAATTATAATTAAATCAAATCAAATATATTTGTAGTTTATTTTGTTTTCGTAAACATTCAATAAGATATCTGCTAAAGTGTTAAGTATAATAATAATATCTGATAAGTGATCGAAGTTTATATTTTGAATACAGTTAAGTTAGGATTCATTTAGTTCATGTGCATGTAATAATCATGATAATTATATGTAATATCTGAATAATAGAATACGTAATAGGAATGATAATTATAACAATTCTAGCAATAATAATGTAAATAATAATGATAACAATTGTAGCAATTATGATAATAATAGTAGATTTAAAAATCTATAATTAATTGTTGAATTAATTCGAGAATTTTATGAATGTTCTAGAAGTTATGAGATCGGAGGTCAGTATTGTATAATCGAATGCGGTTATTATTGTATTATATTAGATGGTCATGCAGGTTTATATATAGTAATACTGATGTGGCTAGTTTTTGGTTTGTAGTTTTTAGGAGATGTGTGTAAATTCAGCTTTATTGTTGGCAGATTGAGTTCATATTTGAAATCATCTACAGTTTCATTGTATTAAAGTATACACTTTCTAGTTTAGTCTGTTCTGGTAAATTGTGTTAAAGTGTAATTAGTTATATGTGTGTATATGTATATGTAGGTGTATGTAGGTCTATGTAGGTAGTATGTGTGTATGTAGGTGTATGTGTGTACGTAGGTGTATGTAGGTATATGTGTGTATGTAGGTGTATGTATGTAGTATGTGTGTATGTAGGTGTATGTAGGTGTATGTAGATGTATGTATGTAGTATGTCTTTATGTAGGTGTATGTAGGCATGTGTAGGTAGTATGTGTGTATGTATGTATGTAGGTGTGTATGCCTGTGTAGGTATTAGATGTGTATGTGGCTGGGTATATAGGGTTATGGCTGTATGCGTATGTATACGTGTATGTATATCGGTGTGTATGTAGGTGTGTATGCCTGTGTAGGTATTATGTGTGTATGTGGCTGGGTATATAGGAGTATGGCTGTATGCGTATGTATATCGGTGTGTATGTAGGTGTGTGTGTAAATGTTATGCGTGTATGTATATTGGTGCGTATGTAGGTGTGTGTAAATGTATGCGTGTATGGGTGTGTATGTAGGTGTGTGTAAATGTTATGCGTGTATGTATATCGGTGCGTATGTAGGTGTGTGTAAATGTATGGGTGTATGGGTGTATATGTAGGTGCGTGTAAATGTTATGCGTGTATGTATATCGGTGTGTATGTAGGTGCGTGTAAATGTTATGCGTGTATGTATATCGGTGCGTATGTAGGTGTGTGTAAATGTATGCGTGTATGGATGTGTATGTAGGTGTGTGTAAATGTTATGCGTGTATGTATATGGGTGGGATATTTGTAATAAATACATTATTATTTCTACTAAAGATACACTCCGTATTGATAACATCTATTAGGAAGATTTATCTAATACGCATCAGTAAGTAATTCGTAGATAGATCCACAATGATACGTTTGAGCTCTCTTCCACTGCATTTAACAATAAGAAGATTCGGATAAACAATAGCATACATAATGTATCTATTGTATAGTGTGTAATGTGTAGTGTGTAGTGTGTAATGTGTAGTGTGTACTGGTGTATGTGTGTGTGTGTGTGTATATGTTTATTCACGAAAATCCAATTTTTACATTGTTCGAAGGTGAGTGTAAGTATTATTAACGAAATATAATAAAATTAATATAGTAAATAATACGTTTTTAAAATAAATAAATAATCGAGGTAATAATTGTGTTAATATGTGTAAAGAAGTTACTTGAGTGGGAAATGCATGTGAGGGAAGTATTCAATGCACATAGTATTTATTGTATAGTGTGTAGTGTTTAGTGTGTAGTGTTTAGTGTGTAGTGTTTAGTGTATAGTGTTTATTGTATAGTGTGTAGTGTGTAGTATGTAGTGTGTAATGTGTACTCAACAGTATAAATAATTAGTGTACATATGTCAATTGTTTAGGATACAGAACACTATGAAGGGTACATAATTAAAAAATCAATTAGGGTACGTATTAATACATGTTTTGGGTACTAGAGGAGGGACAATTTAAAATTGATAGTCTGTACGTTAATATTACATTCATTCGTGTCCAGATAACACTCAACACTATAAATAATTAGTGTACAGATTCCCATTGTTTTGAGTACAGAAGACATAAAAACGTTTAATATTTTCATACTAGGGTATGTGCCGATTTATTTTTAGAGTAAAAGAGTTTGTAAAATTTAAAATTGATAATAAAATTGTACTCTAATATTACATTCATTGTATATACAATAGTATAAGTATAAATAAATTTAATAATTAATTTACAAAAGTTTGTGTTATAATTATTAAAAATGTTACAATTATTTGAAAACATTCATTGGTGCAACAATTAATTTGTTAGTATTATATATATATATATACATATATATATATTATATATATATATGTGTGTGTGTGTGTGTGTGTGTGTGTGTGTGTGTGTGTGTGTGTGTGTGTGTGTATGAGTGTGTGTGTGAGTATGTGTGTGTGTAATGATGAATAATATATTACATAGTATATTATATATAATAATTATATTAGATTAAATATAATATATCCATATTATATAATTAATGTAATTATAAATAGACATATCACACACATTATAGTATTATATAATATTATTATATTAATTGTAATTAAAACAATAAAATTAATCATAATTATCACATTCATCTAGTAGAGCATATAAGGCAGAACTGAACATATATCCCTCTCCCCTCCCTCTCCCTCTATATCTCCCCCTCTCTCTCTCTCCCTCTAACTCTCCCTCTCCCTATCTCCCTATCTCACTCTCTCCCTCTCTCCCTCTCTCCCTCTATCCCTCTCTCCCTCTCTCCCTTTCTCCCTCTCTCCCTCTCTCCCTATCTCCCTCTTTCCCTTCCCCTCTCCTCTCTCCTCTCTCCCTCTCTCCCTCTCTCCCTCTCTCCCTCTCTCCCTCTCTTCCTCTCTCCCTCTCTCCCTCTCTCCCTCTCTCCCTCTCTCCCTCTCTCCCTCTCTCCCTCTCTCCCTCTCTCCCTCTCTCCCTCTCCCCTCTCCCATCTCTCCCTCTCTCTCCCTCTATCTCTCTCTCTCTCTCATCTAATTACAAATCATAATTTAAAAAATAATTATTTTAATACCATAATGAAATAATATAATTCTATAGAATAATAGCAATTAAGTATATAAATTAATATTTTATAATAATTATAATTTTTTTATACAGTATATGATTTTTTAAATTAGTATCCTTTTCGTTAAAACATACGTGATATGATCCAGAATTCTAATAGGATTTATATTAAGATTATTCTAATAAGAAAGTACTACTAAATAATAATATAAATTATATGAGAATATATATATATATATATATATATATATATATATATAAATAGTTATTTTAATTAGATCATTTACATAACAAACTAATATAACCAGCAATAATAGTGATGGGTATATTACCATATATTAAAGTATTAATATTATTAAGATGATTGTAATTTATTATTATTTAGTTAACGGATATCATCTGTTTATCATATAAGCATATATATAATGTCTTATATAATTTAATACCATATATTATACAATTTTAGGGCTCTAATTAAATTCAGAAATGATATCTATAATAATATATTTCTGTGAAGATGACCAAAGGTCAATATACAGACCATACATTATATGAACACAATAGTTTAATTTTAAAATAAATATTAATATAAATATTCGTAATAAAAATGTTCGTAAATTTAAATTTATAGAAACTAGTTTTGTTGATTGGTTATTAATATAATAATAAATAAATTATGTGATATACTATCTTATTTCTGCGTTATTTAACAATAGATAACAATAAAACTTCTCTTTCAGATAGTAATAAATGAAATGGCATCCGTTATAGCAGAAAAGGAATTTTAAATGAAGTATATTAAATAATTTTGTTATTTTCTTGGTTATGTTTTTTATATTTTATATATATTAAATAATAAATATGTATAATTTTACGGATTATTATTTCATTATGTGGATTTTAAGCTATCCATGTACAATATGTAATATAAAGTAATATTTGTATTAGGGTACGTGAATACTTTTAGGGTATATGAATGTTATATAATATTCAAAATATGAGGGTACATGATCTATATTTTTTGGGTACAACCCTAATTTTGTTTACATTATAGTGTGTTGTGTGTAGTATATAGTGTGTTGTGTGTAGTATATAGTGTATAATGTGTAGTATGTAGTGTATAATGTGTAGTATGTAGTGTGTAGTGTGTAGTGCGTAGTGTATAATGTGTAGTATATAGTGTATATTGCATAGATTATTATTAGTCAAGTTTTATTTTATTTTTAGTTTAACATTTGAAAATAAATTTTGATTTGCATATATATAAATATATATATATAAATATATATATATATATATATACATATATAAATATATATATATATATATATATACATATATAAATATATATATATATATATATATATATATATATATACATATTAATATATTAATATATATAAATATATATATATATATATATATATATATATATATATAAATATATACATATTATGCATTTCAGATTCTAGATTTTAAACAGCCAAGTGAATTGAAAGAAATTATGGACCTTGAAATAGAAGACCAACCGCAGAATCTCGAACAGATCCTAACAGATTGTCGGGAAACTCTGAAATACTGCGTTAAGACAGGTTGGCAAGGTTCTTACTTGCAGAACATATTCCTGTTGGCATTAAACTGCATCTTCTCGATAATTAATATCAAGATGTTTTTCTAATCATATTATTTCTCTTCCTAAATATTCTTCTCTTTATTTCTTTTCAAAGATATAAAATATGTACAATTTAAAATACCCTTTATAATGTACAATGTACAGAATCATTTACAATGGTTGTATATATATATTAAAGTAACAATTACATGTTACAAAACACCTTATATTGTATAAGTGACTAACTTTAGAAATTACACAAATTATAGTTTTGATAAACTGCTATATTTATTTTTAGAATAAACTGACTGCATTTATTTGTCTTTGGTTTATCTATTGTTACATATTTGTTATCTAATGTATATATGTTGTTTATCTATTATTTATCAATTTTCATCTATCGATTATCAATTATTTATGAAAGTTTATGAAAGTTTTTCAAAGTTTATAAAATAATGATCTGTTTTGCATCTATTATTTATCTATTGTTTATCTGTAGACTATTGTTTTATTTACTCTTAATCCCTGACTATAATTCAATAACAATAAAGCTATTTGATTAATACTTTCCATTCTGTTATTAGGTCATCCGCGTTTTTTCAATCAATTGTCCACCGGGCTCGACGTCATCGCTTTGTCCGGAGAATGGCTGACGGCAACTGCAAATACAAACATGTTACACTCACTGGAGTTATCACACACTCACTGGTGGGGTCGCACACTCACTAGATTTGCCACACACTCACTGGAGTGGTCGCACACTCACTAGAGTTATCACACACTCACTGGAGGGGTCGCACACTAACTGATGGGGTCGCACACTCACTAGAGTTACCACACACTCACTGGAGGGGTCGCCCACTCACTAGAGTTATCACACACTCACTGGTGGGGTCGCACACTCACTAGAGTTATCACACACTCACTGGAGGGGTCGCACACTCACTGGTGGGGTCGCACACTCACTAGAATTATCACACACTCACTGAAGGGGTCGCACACTCACTAGATATATCACATATTAACTGGAGGGGTTACACACTAACTAGAGTTACCACACACTCACTGGAGGGGTCGCACACTCACTAGAGTTATCACACACTCACTGGAGGGGTCGCACAGTCACTAGAGTTATCACACACTCAGTGGAGTGGACGCACACTCACTGGAGTGGTCGCACACTCACTAGAGTTATCACACACTCAGTGGAGGGGTCGCACACTAAATGATGGGGTCGCACACTCACTAGAGTTACCACACACTCACTGGAGGGGTCGCCCACTCACTAGAGTTATCACACACTCACTGGTGGGGTCGCACACTCACTAGAGTTATCACACACTCACTGGAGGGGTTGCACACTCACTGGTTGGGTCGCACACTCACTAGAGTTATCACACACTCACTGGAGGGGTCGCACACTCACTGGTGGGGTCGCACACTCACTAGAGTTATCACACACTCACTGGAGGGGTCGCACACTCACTAGAGTTATCACACATTAACTGGTGGGGTTACATACTCACTAGAGTTATCACACACTCACTGGAGGGGTCGCACACTCACTAGAGTTATCACACACTCACTGGAGGGGTTACACACTAACTAGAGTTACCATACACTCACTGGAGGGGTCGCACACTCACTAGAGTTATCACACACTAACTGGAGGGGTCGCACACTCACTAGAGTTATCACACATTAACTGGTGGGGTTACATACTCACTAGAGTTATCACACACTCACTGGAGGGGTCGCACACTAACTAGAGTTACCACACACTCACTGGAGGGGTCGCACACTCACTAGAGTTATCACACATTAACTGGTGGGGTTACATACTCACTAGAGTTATCACACACTCACTGGAGGGGTCGCACACTCACTAGAGTTACCACACACTCACTGGAGGGGTCGCACACTCACTAGAGTTATCACACATTAACTGGTGGGGTTACATACTCACTAGAGTTATCACACACTCACTGGAGGGGTCGCACACTCACTAGAGTTATCACACATTAACTGGTGGGGTTACATACTCACTAGAGTTATCACACACTCACTGGAGGGGTCGCACACTCACTAGAGTTATCACACACTCACCGGAGGGGTTACACACTAACTAGAGTTACCACACACTCACTGGAGGGGTAGCACACTCACTAGAGTTATCACACATTAATGATAGGGGTCGCACACTCACTAGAATTATCACACACTCACTGGAGTGGTCGCACACTAACTTGTGGGGTCGCACACTAACTAGAGTTACCACACACTCACTGGAGGGGTCGCACACTCACTAGAGTTATCACACACTTACTGGAGGGGTCGCACACTCACTAGAGTTATCACACACTTACTGGAGGGGTAGCACACTCACTAGAGTTATCACACACTCACTGAAGGGGTCGCACATTCACTAGAGTTATCACACACTTACTGGTGGGGTCGCACACTTACTAGAGTTATCACACACTCACTGGAGGGGTCGCACACTAACTGATGGGGTCGCACACTCACTAGAGTTACCACACACTCACTGGAGGGGTCGCACACTCACTAGAGTTATCACACACTTACTGGAGGGGTCGCACACTCACTAGAGTTATCACACACTTACTGGAGGGGTAGCACACTCACTAGAGTTATCACACACTCACTGGAGGGGTCGCACACTAACTGATGGGGTCGCACACTCACTAGAGTTACCACACACTCACTGGAGGGGTCGCCCACTCACTAGAGTTATCACACACTCACTGGTGGGGTCGCACACTAACTGATGTGGTCGCACACTCACTAGAGTTATCACACACTCACTGGAGGGGTCGCACACTCACTAGAGTTACCACACACTCACTGGAGGGGTCGCACACTCACTAGAGTTATCACACACTCACTGAAGGGGTCGCACACTCACTAGAGTTACCACACACTCACTGGAGGGGTCGCTCACTCACTAGAATTATCACACACTCACTGAAGGGGTCGCACACTCACTAGATATATCACATATTAACTGGATGGGTTACACACTAACTAGAGTTATCACACACTCACTGAAGGGGTCGCACACTCACTAGAGTTACCACACACTCACTGGAGGGGTCGCACACTCAATTGAGTTACCACACACTCACTGGAGGGGTCGCACTCTCACTAGAGTTACCACACACTCACTGGAGGAGTCGCACACTCACTAGAGTTACCACACACTCACTGGAGGGGTCGCACACTCACTAGAGTTATCACACACTAACTTATGGGGTCGCACACTAACTAGAGTTACCACACACTCACTGGAGGGGTCGCACACTCACTAGAGTTATCACACACTTACTGGAGGGGTCGCACACTCACTAGAGTTATCACACACTTACTGGAGGGGTAGCACACTCACTAGAGTTATCACACACTTGCTGTTGGGGTCGCACACTTACTAGAGTTACCACACACTCACTGGAGGGGTCGCACACTCACTAGAGTTATTACACACTCACTAGAAGGGTTGTACACTCACTAGAGTTATCACACACTCACTGGAGTGGTTGCACACTCACTAAAGTTATCACACACTAACTGGTGGGGTCGCACACTCACTAAAGTTATCACACACTCACTGGAGGGGTCGCACACTCACTAGAGTTATTACACACTCACTAGAAGGGTTGCACACTCACTAGAGTTATCACACACTCACTGGTGGGGTCGCACACTCACTAGAGTTATCACACACTCACTGGAGGGGTCGCACATTCACTAGAGTTATCACATACTCACTGGAAGGGTCGCACACTCACTAGAGTTATCGCACACTAACTGGAGGGGTCGCACACTAACTAGAGTTATCACACACTCACTGGAAGGGTCGCACACTCACTAGAGTTATCACACACTCAGTGGAAGGGTCGCACACTCACTAGAATCATCGCTTAACTAGTGGAGGAGTCTATCTTATTACAAACCCCACATTAACACCTTGACTAAAAGTGTTGCATTAATTATTGCATTAGATATTGTGACCATTAAGTATATTTTACAGTAATTAATATTAATAGTATAAATACTATTATATTATATAGAGTATATAACTCTAACTGTTCAAATGGGTTATTATAGTTATACTAATACTTATTAATTATTATATTTATTAATTACGCTTAAATGGCAGAGGAATAATTACTGTTTAATTAATAATTTCTGTATTTAATATAAACATATGTAATTGAGATTTTGAACATCTATATATATTAATAATATATTTATTTATTTTTTGTAATAAATTAATGTGAATATTAATAACATTAGAATTATAATATAAAAAAAACATCTATTGAAATAACACACTGGTCAAAGACATCCAGGGTGCATACTATTAATAGTTTTCTAATTGTCCATTTTAATAATTAAAAAGATACATTTATGATCAAACTACTAGATGTAAATTGTAGTGCATCAATTTTCAAAAGTACCTGGATTTAAAACAGTTGACCACCCTAGCAAACCTCTATTATTAACATATATGGTTAACATCCGTTATTTACAGGTTCACTTATGAAATCGCTCCTGTATTCACATTAATGGAGGACATTGTACTCAATAAGATGCGGGAATGTGTGGGCTGGGGAAATGGTGGAGATGGCATATTCTCACCTGGTTAGTTGTGAAGGGCTAGTAGGGCATGTCTAGTAAGGTAGGGAGTGTCGTGTATGGACATTGTTGGTGAGTCGAGGTGTGTAAGGTGAAGTAGTTGGTAATAAAGAGACTCGTGATGAGTGTAAGAACTAAATCGCACATATACTCTAACTAAACCGTACACATTGTTTACCCAAACCCTACCTAACACTACAAAACTCAATTCCAATTAAATACATACTGAAATAATAACAAACACACTATTCGATTCAAATCAAGTCCCATGTAAAGACTACCAAAACCATTACATCCACAACTATGAAACCCTACTCAAACCCTACCTAAACCTACTCAAACCATTCCTAAACCCTAATCAAACCCTATCTATAAACTCTACTCAAACCCTACCTAAACCATACTCAAACCCTACTCAAATCCTACCTAAACCCTACTCAAACCTATCTATAAACCCTACTCAAACCCTACATAAACCCTACTCAAACCTACCTAAACACTACTCAAACCCTACCTAAACCCTAGTCAAACCCTATCTATAAACCCTACTCAACCCCTACCTAAACCATACTCAAACCCTACCTAAACCATACTCAAACCCTATCTATAAACCCTACTGAAGCCCTACCTAAACCATAAGCAAACCCTACCTAAATCCTACTCAAACCCTACCCAAACCCTATTCAAACCCTACCTAAACCATACTCAAACCCTATCTATAAACCCTACTGAAGCCCTACCTAAACCATAAGCAAACCCTACCTAAATCCTACTCAAACCCTACCCAAACCCTATTCAAACCCTACCTAAACCCTACTCAAACCCTATCTATAAACCCTACTCAAACCCTACCTAAAACCTATCTATAAACCCTACTCAACACCTACCTAAACCATCCTCAAATCCTACTAAAACCCTACTCAAACCCTATCTATAAACCCTACTCAGACCCTACCTAACCCCTACTCAAACCTATCTATAAACCCTACTCAAACCGTACCTAAACCCTACTCAAATCCCACCTAAACCATACTCAAACCCTACCTAAACCATACTCAAACTCTACCTAAACCCTGCTCAAACCCTACATAAACCCTACTCAAACCCTACCTAAACCCTACTCAAACCCTATCTATAAAACCTAATCAAACCCTACCTAAATTCTACTCAAACCCTACCTAAACCCTACTCAAACTCTATCTATAAACCCTACTCAAACCCTACCTAAACCCTACTCAAAATCTACCTAAACCCTACTCAAACCCTACCTAAACCCTACTCAAACCCTACCTAAACCCTACTCAAACCCTAACTAAACCCTACTCAAACCCTACCTAAACCCTACTCAAACCCTACCTAAACCCTACTCAAACCCTACCTAAACCCTACTCAAACCCTATCTATGAACCCTACTCAAACCCTATCTATAAACCCTACTCAAACCCTGCCTAAACCCTACTCAAACCCTACCTAAACCCTACTCAATCCCTACCTAAACCCTACTCAAACCCTATCTAAACCCTACTCAAACCCTATCTATAAACCCTACTCAAACCCTACCTAAACCCTACTCAAACCCTACCTAAACCTTACTCAAATCCTACATAAACCCTACTCAAACACTATCTATAAACCCTATTTAAATACTACCCATCTACATGAATCATACTCAGATGTTAAATAAACTCTTTAAAGTTCACTATTCATATCTAAATCCTAAGTAAGCCCTATCTATAAACCCTAGGTAAGCCCTATCAAAATCATTTTCAAAACTTACTCAAACCCTACTTATACAAACCCCATACCTACTCCACGCTTACCCTGCCCTACTCCATTTCAGGAGGTGCAATTTCTAATCTGTATGCGGTAAGTGTTGCTCATTATTCGCATTTCCCGGAAAGTAAGAAAATCGGATTACGTTGTGCAGGCTATACTCCAGTTATGTTTACATCGGAACACGTTTGTAACCAAGGCGATAATAAATGGCGACGGACTACGCGATAGCATTCTTTTGATATTTGGACTAACATATTATGAAATTGTACGGTCGATATGAAACAATGAGTTATGTGGTATATAATCTATTTCCGTTCATTTGATTCTTATTGACACGTTATGCGTTTGTTTACACGCGCCTATTATATAATATGTGGCATTCCTTCATACAGAGTCATTTCTCAATAAAGAAGGCCGGAGCTATTATTGGCATTGGGACAGATAATGTGATTCATGTGAAAACTGACCAATAGTTTAGTTAATAATAATGAATTATTAATATTTAGTTATTAATATTTAGTTAATTATATTTAGTTATTAATAATTAGTTATTAATATTTGGTTATTAATATTTAGTCATTAATATTTAATTATTTATATATATATATATATTTATTTATATCCATAATCCTCATCTTAAAACTTTATTTGTGTATACTTTAGGAAATATCAACTCCTAAATTAAGTAACTCCTAAAGTGTATTTTCAATTTCCATATACTGTTGAACACTATTTCATTACCTTGAAATTACCAAATCAGTGGTAAGATGATACCAGAAGAATTGGAGCGTCAAATCGAGTTGTCTCTAGAAGCAGGAGCGAATCCTTTCATGGTATCGGCAACAGCTGGAACTACTGTACTTGGAGCTTTTGACCCTCTAAATCTGATAGCGGATATCTGTGAAAAATATAACCTTTGGTTTCATGTTGATGTTAGTTAAAATTACACTGACTGACTGACTCACTAACTGACTGACTCACTAATTTACTGACTGACTGACTGAATGACTGACCGACTGACTTACTGACTGACTGACTGACTGACTGACTGACTGACTGACTCACTGACTCACTGACTGACTGACTGACTCACTCACTCACTCACTCACTCACTTACACATACACACCAACTAACTGACTGACTGACTGACTAACTGACTAACTGACTGACTGACTGACTGACTGACTGACTGACTGACTCATTAACTGACTGACTGACTGACTGACTGACTGACTGACTGACTGACTGACTCACTCACTCACTCAATTTTACACTCACTCACCAACTAACTGACTGACTAACTGACTCACTGACTCACTTACTTACTAACTCACACACTGACTTACTGACTCATTCACTGACTGACTCACTCACTCACTAATCACTCGTCCACACACTCATACACTCACTCACTCATTCACTCACTCGTCCATACACTAACTCACTCATTCACTCACTCACTCGCTCACTAATAACTCACTCACTCACTCACTGAACTTCGATAAACATATTTCATTAATAACTAAACAATGTAATTATAAAATATTTAAAATAAAACAAATTAAAAACCTTCTCAACCATACATCATTCAAAATACTCATATATATAAATTTATAATGAAATATCACTCAACTCAGATAACAATTTAAGAGATAGATACATAGACAAACTAAAAAAACCAACTTTCATCTCCGAATCCATACAAATTATAACCTCAACATATATTGAACGACTTATAAGACAAACTCATTTTAAAACTAACATTTATATAGACAGCATGACAGTTACTCCTCAATTACTAAAATTAAACATCTACTTTCTTTCACTCATTTACTCATTAATCTCATTAACAAATGTATTACTCATAACAACTTCCCACTTTCACTGAAACATTCCATTTTAACTCCATTCATAAAAAAACTTCCCTAGGATACTCCATTCCTAACAACTACAGACCTATATCTAACTTATCTTTACTATCAAAATTTTTCGAAAGGATTATTGCCACCCATATCATTAAACATACCACCACCAATAGTTTAGATAATCCAATACAGAGTGCCTACAAACCTTACCATAACACTGAAACACTATTACTTAATCTTACCAATTACATTTCTAATAACATAAAAAACAATCGTTTTGTAATTCTCATAATACTTGATTTAACTGCCGCCTATGACAAGATAAACCACCAAATACTATTCGCTAAACTACAATCAATTGGAATCCATAATACAATGATACAACTAATAAAATCATATTTAACTGGGAGAACCTTAAATATTAGATCTAATAAAATAAGTAAAACTTTTAACTGCTCTCAAATCGGAGTACCTCAAGGTAGTGTATTGGGTCCACGATTATTTAATATATATATATCCGATATCGACTCAATTATGAACTGCTATAATGCTAAATATCAAATGTACACTGACGATACATAAATTTACACATCCACAACCTTTAATGAGTTACCGAATATACTAAAAGAAATCAACAGCATAACGACGAAATTAGAAAATTACTTTAATTATAATTACTAGAAATTTAATTTACAGAAAACTGAATGCATCATATTCCATAGTAAAAGTCATACGCCATCATACATATTAAAATTGCAAATAAAGACATACCCATTAAGACTACTATAACTACTTTATGTGTAATATTTGAATCTGATTTAGCCTTCGATAAACATATTTCATTAATAACTAAACAATGTAATTATAAAATATTTAAAATAAAACAAATTAAAAACCTTCTCAACCATACATCATTCAAAATACTCATATATGCCTACGTTCTCTCTAAACTAGACTACTGCAACTCACTTTTAATTAATATACCTAAAATACAAGAAAAACGACTTAATAAAATTATTAACCACATTTCCATCATCCAATAAAAAACTTCTTAAAAAAGACATAACAAACAATTTTCCACAACTTTGGAATAAGCTACCAATGAAACTGTTACCAATGAAAATAATACAAATACTTTTATATATTATATATAATTAATACTATATATATTACTCAACTACAAATACTCCATTACTTTATTTCTATAACCTATATTACTTTCCCACTTTTACTACTTACTTCTTACCAACCTCACTATCTCTCTTTACCTCCCTTACACGTACATTTAGATCTGACATATCTACACACTATATATTTAATCCCCTATACATTTCTCCCATATGTAGTTCTCACAATGTGAATGGCATACATCCCTCACATGGGATTCCCTCTCACGCAACTACGTTCACATATTACCTCAATTATTTCGATTATTTATTTATTTTTCACAACGTATTATTTACTATATTAATTTTATTATATTTCGTTAATAATGCTCACCTTCGAATTATGTAAAAATTGGAATTTCGCGAATAAAACAGATACACACACATACACACTCACTCACTCGTCTACATACTCACTTACACACTCACTCACACACTCACTCACACACTCACTCACTCACTCACATACTCACTCATATACACACTCACTCACTCACTCACTCGTCCACACACTCACTCATTCACTCACTCACTCACTCACACACTCACTCAATCACATACTCACTCACTCACTCACTCACTCAATCACACACTCACTCACACACTCACTCACGCGTCCAAACCGTCCATATCACACATCTACCTCTACTTCACCTCCCTTCCACCCTCCCCTGCAAATTCTACCAATATCTATTAACCAGGGTGCATGGGGTGGAGGCGCTCTAATCTCCAAGAAATATAAACACCTCTTGGATGGAATAGAAAGAGCTGACTCAGTAACATGGAATCCCCACAAACTCATGGGAATACTTTTGCAATGTAGTGCGATCCTCATCAAACAAAAGGTTTTCAAAATCCGCAAAGAATAAAAGGTCGCGAAAAGTCGAGGCGGGTCTTCGATATTTATTTCACTAAATGCACGCAATTCTCTTCATTTGAATAGGAATTGATGTAATTATGATGTATAAGTAGTTCGTACTACCAGGTATTATACATCTAGTAATGGAATTCTAATTTATCGAATATATTTCTGTAGTACATCTTTATTTACGATATATAAATATCACAGACATTGTATCATTAAACATTATAGTAAAACTTGAACTTTTGACGTTAGTAGATAAAGAAAAACTGGTAACGGAACGTTATGAAATTTTTTTAACAGTTGTTAATTAATAATGTTTCACCGACTTCAGGGTTTGTTGGAAGCTTGCAATACCGAAGAGGCTAGTTATCTGTTCCAACCAGATAAGCAATACGACAGCGCAGTTTACGATACGGGAGATAAAGCTATCCAGTGCGGCAGACATAATGACGTATTCAAATTATGGCTAACCTGGAGAGCTAACGGAGATATCGGTATTTATTAGATAATACTAGATAATCAATTAATAATTTACAATTTGTGTATTAAAGACAGTATATAGTTATCATATATATATATATTTATCAAACGCTATTGATATTTAGTAAATACTGGATATCTTAAATACAAAATGAACATTTTTAAGTTGGTTGAAATACGTGCTTCACAAAGATAAATATTTTAGGGTTCGAATCAAGAATTAATAAATTAATGACATTATCTCATTACCTTCAACACGGTCTGGAAAGTAGAGATGGTTTTGAATTTGTACTCAGAAATGTTTGTATATTAATGGCAATTAAACTATAATGACTACAAAATATAACGCATTATAAAATTATTATAAATATATTCTAAATATTCAAATTATATATATGTAATATGTTCGTATTCATTTTTAATAACATACATTGAAATATATTCATTTAAAAATAAATATATTTTCAAATTATCCCTTAGATTAATATGTAAGTGTTTGTAAATATAGTATATTTATATATAGTATATGTGTATATATCTATTTTTTAAATATTTATATATATGCATAACAATTGCATTTATATTTAAATACTTTACGAATATAATTCACTGTTTTCTTACAGCCGGAATTTATAAACGTGTGTTTTTGGTACATTCCCAAATGTATGAGACATTTAGAAAGGAACGCAGAACGTTTTAAATATCTGGATAAGGTCGGTGATAATTACGATAGAAAAACTGATGTGGTAATTCTGTTATAACTATTGTATAGAAAGCCGACGCAATAATTCGATTATAAAGTGAATTGGTTCGACTGAATTCAACTATATTCTTATTTCACTAGCGGCGATAGGCTATCGTTCTATGTTAATTGCATTAAATACGTCGAAGGTGGCTCCGAAGATCAAGGCGTTGATGATGGAGAAGGGCAGCACGATGGTCGGCTACCAACCTCTCGGTGAACTGCCGAACTTCTTTCGCATGATTACGTCGAACGTGGCGAGTAGTCGTTTCGACATCGACTTCCTGTTGGACGAGATCGAGAAACTCGGAGAACAGGTTTGCGGAGGAGGAGAAGCAGGAAATAGGGACGAAGCTTTGCAAAAGCTGCTCGATGATCCGATTCATGACCTGGGACCGAGTTGCCGGTGAGAGACTGTTGGAGAGAGCGGAAGAAACTGATGGAGCGGTGGACACCTGTAGTAGATACTCAGCGTCTTAAACGAGAGAATTACGCCACTTTCAATCGGGTCTGTAGATTACGTATTGGTGGATGCCATGGCAGTTCTCGCGAGGTCCTTTCATCCTAATTAGTCGCAATGGCATTGTTATGTCAATTAGTCACAATGGCATTGTTATGTCAATTAGTCAAAATGGCATTGTTATCTCAATTAGTCACAATGGCATCGTTATCCCAATTAGTCACAATGGCATTGTTATCTCAATTAGTCACAATTGCATTGTCAACGCACTTTTCGCTTCCTAGTCGGTATCATTTATTCCATTTTTTTTGGATCCTCTTTTTATTTGATACTTTTGTATTTTACGCACGTATTTTACATTTCATTGTAATCCTAGCGAGTATTTCAATCGTGTGCGATGAAAAGCGATTTTGAGTTGCCGATTTTTTTGTAGCAAGTTAAAGTTTCTGGCGAAGCTTATTACTTCTTTTACTATAACATATGGTGATCATATATCATTTATTAGATATTTGCATTGTATAATTGTTAAATACTTGTTATATATATTATATAGGTTATATACCTATATATATAATATTGGAGTTTCTTTGATAAAGTAATCAAGAACGAAACAGAAATGCATTTTATCAGTTAAAATAAAAATCTCTATTGTATATTAAGGATATTTTATATTTTATTTAAAATTATACACTGAAATTATTTCATAACATAGAATTAATGTTTGGATATAATTTCACGTTTCTTCTATAATAATAAATGTAGTTTATGACTATTCAAATAAGAAATGCGAATAATAACCTAATTAATTAATTTAATGTTATATATTAATATAAATGTATGGTTAATGAAATTGGAATATTTGAATAAGATATAAAACCCATAATCTAGAATATATTAATAATCATGAGCTTTATCTTAACTGACAAAAAATGTATTACCAATATATTATTTGAACTAGTAATTAATAATTACTTTAAAAAATAATTGATTTTATAAATGTATTGCTTAAAACTACTATTTATTTCATAGAATCCATTTGTTATTTTACCCTCATATTATTTGAATCCAGAAGCCGATAATGAATCAAATTGTGTCAAATCAGAAATTGAATATTAATAGAAATATTATTATAGACTAATTTAAAATATTTTCTTAATTATTAATTAGTTAATTTAGAAATATAACTTCTTTTTAGGAAATGAACAGATTTCAATACAAATTTTATTATATATATATTATAATACATTTCAATGGCTGTATATACAATGGCTGTATAGTGTACAGCGTACAAGTGTACACTGTACATTCAATAGAATGGCGTTAATAGACTGAGCTAGCAGTAGACAAAAAGCTCGTGGGTGATAATAATTCGTGTAGATGGTGTTTAATTGTTTCCTGCGCCATGCAAGACAATCTCCCAGGTGGGAACAATAAGGATAACAATGATGAGGATAACAATAACTATTATCCGATGGTGTCGAATGATCCGCGGTAACAATAGATTAAATAGAGGTTGGTAGCCAGCTAGTAGGGGATGTCAGGACCGAGAGATTACACAAGTCAGACGGATAAGTGAATCGTAAAAACAAAGTATTTTACACGCCAAATAAAAGACAAAAATTGACAAACATTACGAAGACATCGACCGACATCCGCAATCTCCAGTTTCTTACATTTAGTCGCAACGATAGTCTGCAAAGATCTGCACACGAATTTACTAGAACAATAGACTACCGGAGTAGACTTGAGTAAATCGTGTAACGAGGGAGTAACTAGTACGGTTCCTTCGACATAAAGTGTAACTGCAATAAAGGTTTGCAGGGCATGCCGGACATTACTAGACATCCGGAACATCTTCAACGTAGTTCTCGGGTATCATACCTTTCTTTCCATTCATGGTCCCAAACAACCAACCAGGTTCATTGGATGAATATGCTGCGGATGTAAACATTATTGTAAGTTAATATATCGGGCGGGAAATATTGTTAATTAAACTTGACTTGAACTTTAGTTGGTAATAAATTGGAACACTGAAGTGCAATTACCATCTCTGATGATTTCGTTTGGTTTGAAAGACAGCTCCGATTCACACTCTGCTTCGCAAGAATACAAAGTGCGTAGAGTCCTCCTGGTGGCAGGTATTGAGGTCAATAAAATGTTTCATTAAACATAGAACTGCGATAATGATATGAAGTAAACCTTTTATTCCTCGGAGGGGAGTTGGGTGTTGAGAGGTTAGATTGACTTCCTTTGTTGCTGTTGCTATAAAAGTTATGAAATACAATATAGATGATATTGTAATCCAGTTGTTACAGTAGTTTACAATATATCAAATGTTAATGTTGATATTTTTTAGCATTATTACGCTGTAGAATGCATACATCGTAACTTGATTTTATCAAATTGAATTAATAGTTTATTTTAAAAATTCAATAATATCTGACAATATATTAATTTATTTATTTTACAAAATAATAATTTATGTAAAATTCAGATTTAAGTTTATAAATTTATTAAAATTTTATAATTCACAATTATTTTATTAATTTATTAATTATGATAATCAGATATTCACAGATCATTGTTTATATATATTATACTTATATGTATATATTATAAATATATTAAATACATATTCAGTTTAAAATTTTTTTTTTAATATTTGAATATCATTTTACATGGAATTCGAATTTGATTAACTCAACTTATTCAATGACTTAATTAAACTACAATTTAACCAACTCGGATTATATTAATTGTTTAGTTACAATTTAATAAGCAATCATTACAGGCTTTGTACGCATTGTTAATGGGTGGAAATGCATGCAGCAAAAGAACCTACTTGCAAACAAATGGAAAACTAGGCAGATAGGAGTACCGATAGCAATTGGTGGGAGTTCTGTGGTGACTGGATGATAGGACGGGTATAAGTGTAGGGTTATTGTGAAATGGGGGGATGGGGGCGCGAGGATGTAGGATGAATGATATGTGACGAGGAGTTGAGTTTTTGTATTAGAAATAGTGTGAAATGTACTAAAATAATAAATATATGAAGTAGTTTAAATACGTAGATAATTTCATAGAACTAGTTACAGAATGTGAAGGAGAAGAGGAGATTCTGCCAACTTAATATAACATATAACCAAATAAACCAAGTTTAAATGTTAATGTATATTTAAGCAAATCTAATGCAATATTTCAAGTAGCCTAGAATTAAGAAAAGTTCAATAATTGAAAATATAATTGGCATAATAATTACCTTAGAGAAACTGAAGTCTGATTCTTTGATAAATCTGCAATTGTTATACAATTATTATGCAATTATTCAGATTTAAAATTAGAATTTGATAACTTTATAAATGTTTTTATAATTTTTATAAAATATCACAAATTTGAAAATTACAAAAATGTGTTAAAATACCTTTTGGTAGGGTTTGGGTCTCTGTAGGATTCCAGTAGGATGAAGAAGGCATCCAGGGTTGTGCGCGTTCTGCATCCAGGGACGGTGTAGCATTAGATCTAGGCACTCGAGTGTAATTCGACGTCTGTTCTGAATTATTTCTCCTCGGCGAAGTATTCGAAGCAATAGATTCTAAAGTCAAAAAAAGTGAGAATTGCAGTCAACAAAATAGATATTATTATAATTACCTAAGTAATATATTTAGTATTCTTAAATTGAATAACCGTCCATAGATTAGTTTATTAATAATATTTTATTAAATAACTTTTTAAGGCCCAGTCGACAAAAACAACAATACAACCAAAAGTCCAATAGACAAATTCGACAATTACTTTCATTGTGTATTATATTACTGTCTACGAAATATGTTGTTATGCTATTTTATTATATACTATTTTAAATGTTCTTTACATAGCATATAAACAATAACACCTACAATCTTATTTGCCGAGATATATTTATGTTTAATTTAAAAAATTCATTCAAAAATATGTATTAAATAAAACAAATATTTTATTGTATAAAATAAATTTGTAATGCACAAATGTAATATAAATATAGAAAATATGTTTTAAAATTGTTTTGTTTATTATTTACATCATAAGAATCAGATAATTAAATTTAAAAATTGTTCTTTGATTTCAAATTTTAAAAATCTAATATAAATACAATAATAATTGATTCAATAAATATACATAATATATTATCTAATTATAAATTATAAAACAAATAAATAATTTATCAAAATATATAATTATATTTTTGTTTTTCAAATAAAAATAATAAATATTTCTATTTATTATGACAACAATGCATTTGTAATAATGATATCTAAGATAATCTTGTTTTGTAATGCATAATTATTCTTTATTCATATTATCCTAGATTAAAATGTCATTGGAATGATATTCATATTATACATAATACTACATTTAAAGACATATCAAGTAACTGGATGGAATGTGGTAGTGGTGAAGATATCACACCTTATGTTCAATCACCACAGTAAGATATCCCATCTAAAAGAGGGCAGATATCCTGGTTTCGTAATATCCAATACCATAGAAACAAGCGTTATATCAGCAAAAAGCTTTATTAGTCAGTCAAGAATATATTAAGTTTGTTTTATAAGTTTAATAATTTTGAAAAGTCATAGAAATATTTACTTTAATTGAAATATAACTGTACAATTAATTCTTAAGGGGCATTCATACAGAGCTTCTTACAGCTTTTTATGCCAGCTTTAAGCCTCGTTTACGCGATGGAAGACGATCGTAATTTTAAATGCGTTCAAACAGAAAGAGCTCGAAAAAGCTGTCACTTTGAGTTTGGATGTAAATACACCCATATTTAAATTGTAAATACAATTTATAAACAAAACAAATTAAAATATAATGAATACCAAATCACATCGTATACGGTCACTACTATCATTATTATATTTAAATGGGCAGAGGAGGTTTAATAGGAAAAGGGTTTGGTCATAACGATGGTTATTAAATAGGCAACAAGAATATGCCGGTAATTTCAAATCCATGTCAAAATAAATTTGAATATATCAACAAAGAAATGAATCTGTCAATCAATATAAGTTAATCAATATGGTACATTGTATCAGTTTTACACTGAGCTTTAAGCTAGAAATATTGGACATGTTCTATTGTAATTACGGGCATAAAAAAGCTCGTAAATATTGAACGCTTAAATCTGTGTAATTACTCAGCTTAAAGTTGGCGGAAAAGCTGTAAAAAGCTCTGTGTGAATGCCCCTTTAGGTGCATAATGTTTTGGTTAAAATTTAGAAACCATTAGAAATAGTTAAATACCTGGATGTACAGCTGGACAGCATTTAGCAAAGGAAGTTTGAGTTTTTTTACAATATATGCCATCGAAACCCCGAAATAAAGAGAGGAATTAAATTCTACTCTTTATGAAATTCAGACAAATTATTATCTATACTGGGACAGAATGTTCTCATCTGGTGAAGGCTAGACATTCAATATAGTTAAGAGTTGAAAGATTATATAAATAATCACCACATTGTTTATACAGATATGTCTACATCTCTGAAATTTGCGAGATTTCTGACTTCTCAGAGAGCAGATTTTGGCGGCATTATAAGAAAGACTTCCAATGAATGTTCTCATATGGATTTTGTTCGTATCGATCGAAGAAATAGTTTCAAATTGGCTGGTAAAGATGGAATTGTCATGCGTCATTGTGTAGATAAAAAGGATGTCTCTCTTACAACAGATGTGGATGTTCAATAAAGACAATTGAATGCAGTGAACCCGGAGAAGCTGGACATGCTAAAAGACTGTACTACACACATGGGTAGTGTTGGAAATATGGATCTAGTTTGCAGTTATTATAAAATGGCGAGAAATCTCGGAAATACATATTATATAACATGTTTAATTTATCTGTGAATAACTTTGTTTTGTGTGAGAAAATACTATCGTCTGAATAAAATCTATTAGATTATAAAAAATCATTTGTATATAGAATGATGGATAACTACAGAAACTATAAGAAAAATCTGAAATTATTTATAACTATTTCTCAAAATAATAAAATGTTATTGAAAATTTAGTCTGCTTAAAAGCTGCAAAAAACTTAAAAGATAAAATGCATTTGCCAGACTATCAGAACCATGTTTGTATGTGTATTTAATTGTTAGTGTATTTAATTCTAAACAAAATATGTATTGAAATATTTAATAACACATTTTTTTAAATTTTTTTTATATTTTATAATATGTTTTAATGATATGATATATTATCTACCTATATATAAAATAACACATCGCAAATCAATATGTAAAAATGAAATATTTATGACCCTAAAATAATATTTAATAAATAATTAATTAATAAAAGGTTATAAAAACTTAGATTCTTTATTGATTATTCTATTAATTTTCAAAAATTTAAAAACACAAAAACTTAGATTCTTTATTGATTGTTCTATTAATTTTCAAAATTTAAAAACATATTTAAAATACAATTATTTATGTATCTACACTTTTAATATCAACATAGGGGCAATACATGTAATTAGATATAATCTAATGAAATCAAAGCATTTTTTTTATAATTTTTTTACCTCCATTGATTATATTTATGCAATCCTATATTTTTTTACTTTTTATATCTTCACCATTTGATCTTAACATTGAATTAATTAAAAATGAGTTGTAAGAATAAAACCCAATTGCAAATAATGAATAATTCTCATGGAAAGAAGGTTAATAAGCAGAAATTTTCATATTAAATTTTAAAATTATACAATATTTCTTTGAAATATATTGATAAAAATCTAACTTTATATAATAGTTTTATAAATCATCTAATTCTCTTTTTATATGATATATATTTGTGACTTAGTAATGCTATTTAAACAGGATAAACCCGTCTTTGAAAGTTGCCAAATATGAAAATGAATTCAATAGAATATGAATATGCATAATAAATAATTTACTGATTTAATAAATAAAATTTCAACCCATTTTTTTTCAACCCATTTTCTCAGTTATTTATGTTTCATTGTATTATTTTATTAGAATTCCTATTTCTAATAGAATATTTTATATTTCTTTCTCAAATTTTTACTATATCAAGATATATAATTACTAAACAGAACTTTTGCTTTTAATTGAGAAATCTTTAAAATAAGTATTATTTTTATAGTGTAATAATACCATAAATGATAATAAATATTTGTATCTATATAATATGTAATAAATATATTTTTACTATAAATAAATGTAAAAAAAGCAACAGAATTAAAGATAGATATGTTATTAATCGAATGTGAAAAAAAGTAGGTCATTATCTATATTTAGCAACGAGAAATAGCATTTTATATGACACCATATTTTCTTATCTAAATACATTACGAGTGTCAAACGGCGCCCTTAATGAATGAATTAATCAATTAACCATGTAATTAATTAATTAACCATGTAATCAATGAATTAATCAATTAACCATGTAATTAATGAATTAATCAATTAATCATGTAATCAATGAATTAATCAATTAACCATGTAATTAATGAATTAATCAATTAACCATGTAATCAATGAATTAATCAATTAACCATGTAATTAATCAATTAACCATGTAATCAATGAATTAATCAATTAACCATGTAATCAATTAATTAATCAATTAACCATGTAATCAATTAATTAATCAATACTGAATAATTAATATAAATCTAAATATAAATATAATATCCAATGATAGTAGCTTAAATCTACTAATTTGTTTAGAAATAAAGATTTATGTTATAAAACTTGACAAGCAAATTTATTTAATACACATTTCTAATTGGTACAATTGAAATCTCTCTAACTGAAAGTAAAGTTACACTAGATATGAGATGTTGGTATAAATACGAACGGGAACTATGTAGTCTGTTCTTGGAAACACCGTCAATTCTCATAGCATCTTCTTGACTTACAAAAATGGGGTCCTGTCGATTTAGGGGTCGCGACCTTATATTTGATTTCTGAGGGTTGTCGGCCGTTCGAATGATCTGACCTACATAGTGGACAGATTCAGAAGGGCGGGAAGAGTGAGATGGAGAGAGAGAAGGAAGAGAGGGTGAGTTGGTAGGAGAGAGAGAGATGGAGGTAAAGTGAAAGTGAAAGGGAAGGAGAGACATATTATCAAACCTGTGACACTGCTGTAACTACTTGATCCAGCCTTCCAGTTGGTAGCTGGTGAATTACTTGCAGAAGTTGCAGAATTTGCGTCGTTATGGTTAGTATTTGCCTTGCCGATGTTCTTGTTATGGTGGTGGTTAGCTTTGTTACTACCGCCTGCGGAGTGGTGGGCGAGGGAGACCCGCTTCTCTCGCAGCGCCGCAGAAATAGCCGCAGAGTTGGTAGCAGCTGCAAGTCGAGCATCTGCGACAGTTGTCGTAAGTCGACGCGTCAGAGAAGGAGGTTTGGGTTTGGCATCACCTGAACCTGTGTCATATTAGTAGTTAATAATGGCGAAGAGAGGAGAGAGGTGTGACTAAAGGAGGTGTGGCTAAAGGAGGTGTGGTAAAAGGAGGTGTGGTAAAAGGAGGTGTGGTTAAAGGAGGTGTGGTTAAAGGAGGTGTGGCTAAGGGAGGTGTGTCTAAAGGAGGTGTGTCTAAAGGAGGTGCGGCTAAGGAAGGTGTGGCTAAGGGAGGTGTGGCTAAAGGAGGTGTGGCTAAAGAGGTGTGGTAAAAGGAGGTGTAGTTAAAGGAGGTGTGGCTAAGGGAGGTGTGGCTAAAGGAGGTGTGGCTAAAGGAGGTGTGGCTAAAGGAGGTGTGGCTAAAGGAGGTGTGGTAAAAGGAGGTGTGGCTAAGGAAGGTGTGACTAAGGAAGGTGTGGCTAAGGAAGGTGTGATTAAAGGAGGTGCGTCTAAAGGAGGTGTGGTAAAAGGAGGTGTGGTTAAAGGAGGTGTGGCTAAGGGAGGTGTGGCTAAAGGAGGTGTGGTAAAAGGAGGTGTGCTACATTAGAGATGATTAAGATTTATACAAACTAATAGATTTAAATCCAGTTACATTTTAATTAGAAAATGAAATAAAGATATCAAAGTAAATGATTTTATCTAAACTTTTATATCACAACATATTGTAATATTGAAATAAAAAGAATAAATATTAATAGAATTCAAAACAATTTTGTTGATTTAAATCAATAACCATTTGGGAAGGACTGAATTCGATTTACATTATTTTCAGACAATAGGATATCTTCTTGAAAAGTATTTAGTTCAACATTATCTTCTATGGTAGACGGATCATTTTCAAATATCTAGTTATTACATTATTGAATATTACATTATTGAATATTATATTATTGAATATTACATTAGATCATATCATATTATATTATATTATATTATTGAATATTATATTATATTACTGAAGGTTATATTCTTGAATACAATTATTCACATGCGTGTATATAATATAATAAAATATAATAATCGACGCATTGTTAGAAGTGAAACCTTTTCATAATACTCAATGAGAATCTCTACGACGATGTTACAGAACTTTAAATTCATTATTGAAGCGATACTTTCAGTTGGAGAACGCATTAATGTTGGACCAAAACATATTCCCAAATTAGAAATATTCATTTTATTCTTCAAATGATTATCAGAAATTCTGCATATTGTAGGGATAGAAATAAGGTCCGTAGGTATAGGGATAGGGTCAGTAGGGATAGGGATAGGGTCAGTAGGAATAGGGATAGTAGGAATAGGGATATGGTCAGTAGGAATAGGGATAGGGTCAGTAGGAATAGAAATAGGGTCAGTAGGAATAGGGATAGGGTCAGTAGGGATAAGGATAGGGTTAGTAGGGATAGGGTCAGTAGGAATAGAAATAGGGTCAGTAGGAATAGGGATAGGGTCAGTAGGGATAAGGATAGGGTCAGTAGGGATATGGTCAGTAGGAATAGAAATAGGGTCAGTAGGAATAGGGATAGGGTAGGTAGGGATAGAAATAGGGTCTGTAGGAATGGGATAGGGCAGTATGGATAGGGTCAGTAGGGATAGGGTCAGTAGGAATAGGGTCAGTAGGAATGGGAAAGGGTCAGTAGGAATAGGGTCAGTAGGGATAGAGTCAGTAGGGATAGAGTCAGTAGGAATGGGAAAGGGTCAGTAGGAATAGGGTCAGTAGGGATAGGGTCAGTAGGGATAGGGTCAGTAGGGATAGGGTCACTAGGGATAGGGTCAGTAGGAATAGGGTCAGTAGGAATGGGAAAGGGTCTGTAGGGATAGGGTCAGTAGGAATAGGGTCAGTAGGGATAGGGTCAGTAGGAATGGGAAAGGGTCAGTAGGAATAGGGTCAGTAGGGATAGGGTCAGTAGGGATAGGGTCAGTAGGGATAGGGTCAGTAGGAATAGGGTCAGTAGGAATAGGGTCAGTAGGAATGGGAAAGGGTCAGTAGGAATAGGGTCAGTAGGGATAGGGTCAGTAGGGATAGGGTCAGTAGGGATAGTACGGGTTTGTTGAGATAATATTTTATGATTAAATAAAGTTGATAAAGTGCTAACAGTTTTAAATGCTTCATTAGAATTTTCAATATTCTTCGGTTTATTGGATTTAGTGTGTAAATAAGTTTATGAATTGAATCCCTTCTTTTAGAAATGATTTCATAATCTGAAAGGTTAAATTAGTAGAATAAGAACTAAAACAAAGTATTCGATGTTATCATTTGAACACAAGAAGAGTATTAAGGCACGATGTGTAAAAATAACAATAAAGTGTAAATTGAAATTCTATTTCAAGATTATATTATTTATCAATGTTAATTAACTAAATTGTACTATCTAGTACTAGATAGTATTAAATAGAACTAGATAATACTAAATAGTATAATTTAGTATTAGCTATTACTAGATAGTACTAAATATTACTAGATTGTACTAAATAGTACTATTTAGTACTAAATAGAGATATATTGTAATCAATAGTACTATTTAGTACTTAATAGAGATGTATTGTACTAGATAGTACGTATGTAATACAAAATAAGTATTTGTAACAAATTTAAATACAAACGTGATGCCTCCAGGAATTTGTTGTGCATGTCAAAAGAAATAACTGGATCTGGAAGTTTCCTGGTAAATTAGGAGGATCTATAGAAATAAGCTCAATTTCATAATAGCAAGTGAAAACAATTGCCATCACCTGTAGTCATTCGCAATTATACATTGACAATGGAATTGCAGTAATTCTTTACAAACCTGAAGTAGTTTTTTAGACTTGAAGTAATTGTTTTCAGTTCGTATTCGTGTTCGTCATTTAAATCTAATTTCTCTTGTTTCTTTTTGTCTGAAACCAGCCGAAAATACATGTAATAACACGTGTAATAACACACGTAATAACACATGTAATAACACATGTAATAACACGCGTAATAACACGTGTAACAACACATGTAATAACACGCGTAATAACACGCGTAATAACACATGTAATAACACATGTAATAACACATGTAATAACACATGTAATAACACATGTAATAACACGCGTAATAACACATGTAATAACACATGTAATAACACATGTAATAACACATGTAATAACACATGTAATAACAGATGTAATTCAAGTGGACATTACCTAAACCAAGAGTTGTAAGTTTATATATCTTTGAATTCACTCCAACCACTCGATAGAGACCTTGTTCATCTATACCTGTATAATGTCAAGTCGCCAATTAAATCAATAATTCACAAACATAATATCTCTACATGAACCATAGTTATAAGTTTATAATAAACTAGCCAAGTATAATATTATAATTAAATATAATTAAATATAATTAATTATAATTAAATATATAAATTAAATATGAAATTTAATTGAATAATTTATTGAAATGAAAATAAATAGTTATTGTCTAAAGTAAATACGATTGCAGTGATTGGATGAATTACAAACCCCTGGATTCAATAGCCTCAATACACATCGTAACAAACTGGATCCCAACATCATCTAGACAACTCTCGAAATCATTCGTGTGTTGCGGAGATGTATATATCTGTAAGAAATTCACAATGATCAACGAAAAGATTATATAAACAATTGATTACAATTAATCCTATTGTTTTAATAAAATGTAGAATATGTATTTTTAACAAGAAATTACCGAATCTTTTCCATCCAAAATATTTAGCCACGATTTCATTTCAACTTCATTGGTAGCTTGGACAGTAAGTGGAGTGCTGTTGATAGAGTTTTAGGTGTTAGGTAAAACAATAGAGAGTAGGGTGTGTATATTACAGCACAAAACATAAACATTCATAAACAATTGTTTATGAATACAAACAATTGTAATTATCATACTTGTAAATGTCTGAAATTAAAATATTACTGGAATATATATATATATATATATATATATATTATATATATATTAGGGTGGAGTGTCATTTTTTATTTATAAATTAAGATACATAATCACTGGTGAAAATAAAATTGTAATAGAACATTGAGATAGAATACAATAATTACAATATCGTATTCATTTAACACTTAAAATCGGCCATTTTGAATTAAATATTAAAAATACATCAATATCTGTGCAAATAAATTTCAGAATTGTATAATCTTTCATAAGTGAGCTCAGAATAGTAATATTATTCTAATACTATTTTAAATATAATTAATAAAGTGAATAGAACAAAATTAAAATTGTATTCACATGTTTCTATATTTCTTTAAATCTTTTGTATTATTTATTAAATTTTAAAATCAACCAATCATATTCTTTCTACAAAATTTAAAATGAATTTTAAACCAAATGCACTACCTACAAATATATTATAAACATATATTAATATTATAGAAGGAATATTTTACAAAAATCAAAAAACTAAACAAAAAATTAAAGATTACATATTCATTAAAAAAGTTAGCAGAGATATCATAGAAATATGGGAAAAAGCCTCAATCGAAAATATAGGTTATAAAAGTACATGTATGAAAATAAAAAAAATAACGAGAAAATTACATTAGAGTTAATAAGGATACAAAAAATAAATAATTTATTATATTTAAAATATAATAAATTACTGGATATTTCAAAAAAATACTCAAAATTTGTAAAAAGAATATTACAATTTCCTGTTAGACCAGCAAAATGAAAGAAAAATTATAATAGGATACTTAACATGGAGTAAAGGAGGTATGTTATTAAGTAAATATATACAATTATAAATTGTTTCTTAATATAAAAATTAGTGTAATTATTTCTAGTTATAAATATTAAATTAATCATATAGGAGTTATAATGGATATTGAACAAGTTTCCTCGAAAATATGCACAGGTATAACAATTTAATATATTTATTATCTTTTTATATTAATAATAATTTATAATATATAATCATAATTAAAAAAATCAATATAAAATTTATATAAAACTGATAGATTTATTAATAAACTATAGATTTATTAATAATTTTCATATATCCAAATATTTCCATCTTCAGCTGACACTACATCTGTAAATATGAATTGTTAATATATATTAAATATTAGATAAATAATAAATCGGTATATTATTATTGAAATCAATGATTACATTTATTACTTTAGATAATTTTTAATACTTTGTAAATTAAATAGAAAAGGAAAATTGAGAAACTAGATAAGTAATGTTCTAACATTGTAAACATTTAATAAGTATAACAATAAATATATTTTCAAAATATAATAAATTGATTTTATTATATAATTTTAAATAAATTAAATAGGCATAGGAAGAATTAATAATGAAAAATGTTATGATATAAAAATATATATTGTTAAATGTATGTAAAAATGTGTATTAAGCAATTTATAAAAATCAATATTTTCATTAATGCATTTTACTAACAATATAGATATACAAGACATTTTTCAAGAATCTCAGTATAAATTTGTGATGATAATCATTCAGAAGCTGTCAATGATGAAAGTTTATAATACATGTATTTATAAATTTATATATAAAAATTAAGTAATAATATTTATGAATTATTTACTACAGATCAACAAGAAATTGGAGATAATAATCTTCCAGTGGTTATCAATGATGGAAGAAATATGCTTGATATAAGAAAATTAGCAATGATTTGCTAATTTGAGTTATTTTATTGATGATCGAAAAGCATCAGCAATTGCATCTACTACAACTTTGATGTTGGGCCATGGAAGGGATCAAATAATTGATAGATTCAAGATGAACGGAACACGGAAATTATTCTGTAAAAAAAATGTGGAAAATATGAAAAATATATAGTTTATATTTCGATGGTAGAATAGATAATACACTATAAGAAAGGTGGAAAATTATTAAAGAAGAACATATTACCTTATTGAAAGAACCCGGTAGCATATATCTAGGCCATGTGGTTATGGATGCATCTGATGCTGATGACATTTTCAAGGCTATTATAGGAAGATTAGGAAAATTAGATAATCTTTTGTTGATGGGATGTGATGGAGCGAGTGTAAATACAGGTATACATAATCTATTAGACCGGAAAATGCATTGGTGTGTTTAATAATTTATTATAAATGAACTAATAGTATAAATGTTATACTATTATCATAACTTAATTACTAAAATAGTAAAGAATATAACATTATTAATTTGTATTACGATGAATCAGTGTATAATATTACATTCAGTTTATAATATAAATAATTTTCAATAAGTATATTAACAATTAGTTTAGAAATACTTACTTGTTTAATTAAATAACAACATCATGCAGCATATATTAATATAACAAACCTCGTTAGCAATTCATTAAATAAATTAGATTAGTGAATTCAATAAAAAAAGTATTTAAGAAACGTGAATTAAATTTCATCGTTTTCAATTTCGGAATAAATAATATATCGTTTACCAATGATAATATATATTTCTTAATCTAACTGAATTTTTTAATATATTTGTAAAATGCTGATACAATAAATCATTAAATAATATTATAAAAGTATAATATTATTAAAAGTCAATAATTTTTTATAAAAATATGATATAGATTGTTATATATGAAATATATATAATATAACTGTATATTGATTAACATTTTGTAAAATATTATTAAATGTTATGAATGACAGGTAAATTTACTAATATGACACTTCATACTAATATATATATATATATTTATGTATTTATATATAAAATTGTCTTATTTTGTGGAGACAAGTCTATTTTTTCTATAAAGTAGTATACAAATTTAGTTGCTGAAATAATACGGATAAATATATATATATATATATGTATTTGAATTCTATATAAATTTGAGTGTTATATCTAGTAAAATTATGAATCATCATGAAATGCAATTCTAAACCTAACCTCATGCCATGCATTGTGTTTATGTGACATGGGTTCTATTGTTATAAAAAGATGAGCACGCACCTCATACGTGACTTCCCTACACTGATCATTTAATATTTATAATCAGGTATTGGGGATATGAGATAGCTAAGGTAATCAATACGATTACAACGTACAATAACAAATACAAGGTAAGTGAGTATACACTACATTACTCATCCTATAAACCAGATGTTATACATTCTTATGATTATTTTAAATACAAATAGTTCATATTTACTAAATATAATATCGCTAAATATTTAGCATGATATTAAAATATATTTTCACTTTTATTATATAACAAAACAATTAAAATGACCTGGATGCTTTCCTGGGAAACAGGTTTTTTTGTATTTCATAATTTATTTTATAGTATATAATGTTTGTTAAATCAAGGAAGAATTTGGCGAAATTATTACATATGTCTTTAGCATAGTTGAACAAGGGCAATTGCAAGATAGTATCTGAACAGATGTCATGGTAAGATATTCATATTTAAAATGTATATACAATTATGTATCAAATTCTAATTAAAAACATATGTATACATATTATTGTCATATTGTATTGAAAATTCCTTGACATCAAGGAATGGAAAACTAAAAACTTTTGCATTAAAAATCAAAAAATCGCAGGAAATATTCAATTGATAAATTAAATATTAAAATGAATTTATTTTCAATAACAATAACAATTTATAAATGGTTAAGAAATTAATATTGTATATTTAATATTGTATATCTGTACAATTGTATATCTAATATTGCATTTATTTTATATTGTATAATTCATATTACATTATAATTTTCTAAAATTTTAAACCAACGAATTTAAAAATTTATAATTTACATAATACATTATATACATATCCTTAAAAATACATATTTAAAACAATTTATAGTTTAATATATCAATAAATATATGTTAAAACTATGCAAAAATCAGTTATTTAAAGTATAAATTTAAATTTGTATAAATATTATAAAATTATTATTAAAAATAACAAAAAATATTATTAATAGAAAAATACAATAAAGAACTTATTATGATTAATATACAATTATATGAAATTATATCAAGCATAAGACATCATTGAATATAATAATGATATATATATAGAATATATATATAGCATTTCTGATATATTCTAATATAATTATTAATAACATACTAACATTGTAATACATACTAAGTTTATTGAAATAATGATTAATTAAAACTATATTATAAATTAATTAATATTTTATAAACTTTTCTTTTAATAATATTTATATATATAACAATCTTTGATAACATTTTAAAATTAACTTTGCTAAAAATAGATTGCAACAAATGAATATCATTTTCATAATATTGATTCAATATTTATGATATATTGATAAGTACTGGTTATTAGATTGTATATTTATTTTGATTATACATTGTAAAGCAAATACAAATTATTAGTTTAAAAATAATAATTAAAAATTTTTAAACTAATAATGATTGAAATGAAATTTTGAAACAATATTTATAAAATGTCATTATATTTTGATTAGAAATAGATTTAATAGTTTAACAGAACTTAATATTAAATAACAATTGAAATAAAATGTAATCCTTTACGTATTTGTATTGTAATAAAACTTTAGTAATAATATTAATCTAAAATAATTTCTATTCATAATTTAATAAATTAATAACATATTCAAAATATCCACTAAGATTTCATTTATTGTTATAAAGTTATATTAACTTCATATATACTATTGTTTATTTATGCTTCATATACTTTATACTTCATATATATATTATTATATAAACATTATATTTTGGAGATATAAACAGTAATATAAAAAAAGGTGATAATTGATTATTATATACAGTGTATATAATATAGTCTATTATAATATATAGCTTCTATAATATAGTCTATTGTAATATATAGTGTATATTATATAGTCTATTGTAGTATATAGCATATATTATATAGTATATTATATATATATATTATATTATAATATATATTGCATATATTATGTAGTATATTATAATATATAGCCTTTTTTGAATTATTAACCCTTTATTCTATGGATAATACTTTTCTAGATTCGATCAAATATATATTAAACAATTATTCAAAATTTAATGTAATACTTGTTTAGATACGAAATACATAAACATTATTTTATATAAACTATTATTAAATTTATTTATTATTAATATGTAAATTCAAATAAATACTTGCAATTCCTAATTATTATTTATTTTCAAAAGTACTTACAATTTATGTGTATGCAAAAATAGACCTAATTATCAATAAAGTCAACGATTATTTACACCATTGAAGAATGTATTTACATGTGATAATGAAGTTATAGATTTGTAATGAAATATAATGATATCATATTATTATAAAGTATTTTATAATGATATTGAGATTTAAATATTGAGATTTAAAACAGTGTTTTACTTATTTTCAGAATTGTATTCTATCTAAAGTAGATTAATAATCACTTTAGATGATTATATATTTACGACATATAATCATTATACAGATATATCAAAATATATGAGATAGTTATATAAACTATATAACTATTAAGTATTTATTTAATTAATAATTGTAGAATATATTTAATTTATTTAATTATAAAATTCAAACTTTCCAAGTATATTACTTTAGGTTGAATTTGATTATACATTTAATTATATAATTTATATAATTCTAATGTTAAATAATAGTTTCATAATAATTATAGTTACTATATTAACCTGTTATTAACCAGTTATTTAATGAAAATTTAAAATAATAAAATTGCGAATGTCTAAATTTCGTGGATAAATAAAACATGGGAAGATATAATTATCTAGTAAAAAAAGGTAATAATGAAAAACTTCTTTATTACATAATACAAGTTGTAAAATATTCTATTAAACTTGGCAAACATTTGATTCACATTCATAAAATAAACTTCGAAATTCATTAAAGTTCAATTATTTTTATATCTTAAAATTCTAGAATTTTATTTTAAATAAAAAATTAAAACTAAAAAATTAAATTGAATTAAAAAGTGTTTTTTTTACAAATATTGTTTTAAATATTTTAGAAACTATTCAATAAAGTTATAACATCCTGTTGTAACCTTTTATCTGTAGTTTGCAAATCGAAACAGAACCTCCTCTCGATGGTATCACTAGCTCTCCGTATGCATTGCGTGATGATGATAGTATTCCAGTGCGGGGAGTTTGGAGAGGGCTGTACGCGTTATAAGTTATTTAAACATTTCGAACTGAAGAGTATAACTGAACTCGCAAATCTTGAAATAGAAATACGATATCAAATAATATTAGTTTATTAAATTTATAATAAAAAGAAGAGAGCTCCAGAGACAATTTCTTAAAGAGTTAAACACTTTGCATCTACCTTACAACAACCCTTTACATTTCTACTCCAAAACACTACTCAACTCTACTACTATACTCTACTACTCTACTCTAATACTCTACTCTACTCTACTCACTATATTATTTATGCGAGTGAGTGGAATTGCTAGATAAAGATAGAGTAACAAATTAAGCAAAGTAAAGTTAGTGAATTGAGTTTTGAGTAGTTATCGAATAGAGTTACTAAGTACAATAACTGAGTAGAGTTGTTGAGTACTACTTATCTCAATCTGTATAAAATAATTCGATTTCATATTGATGTTATAACATTATTTACAGAAAAACTATTTTAAATAAATAATTTTTAAACACTTTTTCAAGTATTTCATTTTCATATTTCATAACTTAATTTAAATAGATATTTAAATTTAAACTAACTAAATTATATAATTTTTTAATGATCTAACTCTGTATTATTTCATTAAGAAACACCAAATGGATTTCTATTATAAACATTTTAAAATGAGCTGATTAATTTAGTTTTTGCATAAGATAATATTTAATTGACTTCTAGTTGATGAATTATTAATTTCGGTAATTGATAAAGATAAATAAAAACACAATACTCTGCTATTTAAAAGTGTCGGATATTACTCATATATAGGATCACATCTAAGTAGAAATCATAAAAATATAATTTAATTTCTTTTAAAATTTATTAAAACTTATTTCCGAAAATGTGCAAACATAAATGTTGATGGTATTTATAAATGTTGACGGTATAAATTGTTTATAAAATCCTAACTAACATATTTTGATTGTCCAGGTTGAAATTGAATATTTCTCATCTCTCGCCGATTCTTTTCATAAATACAGAAATACTTATTCCAAGTGGTTACCAATGCTTCTGTTTAGTGTGGAATCAGGCAAATGTTTACATTATAAGAAATGTTGCTAAAATGTTCTCTAAAAGTAAATAATTGTGATATTAATTCATAAAAATTAAAACTTCTGGAATCTTTGAACAAAATCCAGATAAAAAGTGTAGATGAAATAATAATGGGTTTTTATAAAGCACTTAGTACTCTTGTTATAAACAAAAGGAAATCAATGATCTGGTCACTAATTACTAGTAATTAGACAATAGACACTAGTCAATAGACACTAGTGTTTATAAATACTGACTTTTCTCCATGATAAACAGATATCCCTTTTTACCTTCAGAACTTGTCATCATATCTGCTATGGACTCTTGTGTGTGCTAGTAGTGGGAGTAGGGTTATGGTAGGGGGAGTGGGGTTATGGTAGGGAGAGTGGGGTTATGGTAGGGGGAGTGGGGTTATGGTAGGGGAGTGGGGTTATGGTAGGGGGAGTGGGGTTATGGTAGGGTGAGTGGGGGTATGGTAGGGGGAGTGGGGTTATGGTAGGGGGAGTGGGGTTATGGTAGGGGGAGTGGGGTTATGGTAGGGGGAGATGGGTTATTGTAGGGGGAAGGGGTTATGTTAGTGGATATGGGGTTATGGCAAGGGGAGTGGGATTATGGTAGGGGGAAGGGGTTATGGTAGGGGGAGATGGGTTATGGTAGGGGGAAGGGGTTATGTTAGTGGAGATGGGGTTATGGTAGGGGGGGCGGGGTTATATTAGGAGGGGTTATGTTAGGGAGGGGGTTGTGTAAATTTGTGTATATGTGTGTGTGAGTGTATGTGTGTATGTGTGTATGTGTGTATGTGTGTGTGTGTGTGTGTGTGTGTGCGTGCGTGCGTGCGTGCGTGTGTGTGTGTATGTGTGTGTGTGTGTGTGTGTGTGTGTGTGGGTGTAGTAAATGTGTTAGCGTGTGTATGTAAACACAGATTATTACCAATAAATATACGTTTCAAAAGAAGATGTGGTTGAAGACTAAAAGTACTAATGGAATGTAATCAAGTACATGTTTTCTTACAATAACCTACCCACACATTCCCTTAAGACCTCTCATGTCACCGTAACACTTCATTCATAAGCTCAGAGATTGAAACTGATTAGAATTTGGCAGTCGGTAATGTTTACGTTTGATATTTAATAACTAAGTTTGATATTTAATAACTAATATCTAAGTTTGATATTTAATAACTAATATCTAAGTTTAATTTTTAATAATTAATATCTAAGTTTGATATTTAATAACTAATATCTAAGTTTGATATTTAATAACTAATATCTAAGTTTAATATTTAATAACTAATATCTAAGTTTGATATTTAATAACTAATATCTAAGTTTGATATTTAATAACTAATATCTAAGTTTGATATTTAATAACTAATATCTAAGTTTGATATTTAATAATTAATATCTAAGTTTAATATTTAATGATTAATATCTAAGTTTGATAATTAATAACTAATATCTAAGTTTGATATTTAATAACTAATATCTAAGTTTGATATTTAATAACTAATATCTAAGTTTGATATTTAATAACTAATATCTAAGTTTGATATTTAATGATTAATATCTAAGTTTGATATTTAATAACTAATATCTAAGTTTAATATTTAATGATTAATATCTAAGTTTGATATTTAATAACTAATATCTAAGTTTGATATTTAATAATTAATATCTAAGTTTGATATTTAATAACTAATATCTAAGTTTAATATTTAACAATTAATTTCTAAGTTTGATAATTAATATCTAAGTTTAACAATTAATATCCAAGTTTGATAATTAATATCTAAGGTTAATATGTAAGAAAGCGTTGTCAGGTAATTCAGCTGATGCAGTAGAAACGTGTATGCAGTATAAAGGGCGAAGGATTATCTCAAATCATATCTAAACATGTTACGACAGTTGTGTACACATGAGATTATAATAACAATAGATTGTTGGAGAAGTATCAATAATGTTCGCTTATGAAAACAGAATGTGAGAGACTAGTATGTGAGAGAATGAAGTTAGTAGTCAGTATGTACCTTCTCAGGTATACCAACGGCGTCTTTAGGTTTGTTAATGCAATGTAATATGATATAAGATTCAGAATAAGTTAAAACTGAATAAACTAATCAAATTATCCGGGGAATAGAAAATTAGTTTTATTAATTAAAGTGAATTTGTCATAAAAACCATATCGCAAAGTTTTGTGCATAATTGTTTGGTTTCAGAAGATGTGACTTCAAAATTTGAACGGCACTGCGAATGTGGGAGAGCTATTATAGGGTATTCGATATCGTAATAATGGCACAAGTAAGTAAACATGTCTAAATGGGAATTAGCAAACAGATAATAGATATCAGCATATAGTAGACAACATTATATAATATAGACACCAGCTCATAGACTGTGGCATACCATCCATTTTGAAACTATCTCTAATCAATTAAGATAGTAAACAATCAAATGATTTATTGTTTCATTAATGTTACTCTTGTAATGCTGAGTAAATATCTGATATGAATGTTTATTTTACGAAATAATTACAATAGAAAATAATTACACTAGAAAACAATTACATTAGAAAACAATTACACTAGAAAACAATGACACTAGAAAACAATAACACTAGAAAACAATTACACTAGAAAACAATGACACTAGAAAACAATTACACTATAAAACAATTACACTATAAAACAATGACACTAGAAAACAATTACACTATAAAACAATGACACTATAAAACAATGACACTAGTAAACAATTACACTATAAAACAATTACACTATAAAACAATTACACTAGTAAACAATGACACTAGAAAACAATGACACTAGAAAACAATGACACTAGTAAACAATTACACTATAAAACAATTACACTAGAAAACAATGACACTAGAAAACAATGACACTAGAAAACAATGACACTAGAAAACAATGACACTAGAAAACAATGACACTAGAAAACAATGACACTATAAAACAATGACACTATAAAACAATGACACTAGAAAACAATGACACTATAAAACAATGACACTAGAAAACAATTAGCGGGTCGCTACCAACCGTAGAAAGAGATTTTTGGAGATCTTCCTTCTCAGAAATAAATTTGTCGTTATTGATTTCACTACCTATTAACGTATTGTAGTGATGTAGATAAAGGGAAGAAAAGAATGGAATGCAATATCAATATAACTTATTGGGTTGAAAACCCATCATAACAATAATAACTGGAATTTAATTCAATATTATATGTTTTCAGCAAAACAATATAATATAAATTTAATAATCTAAATATAGATAGTAAATGATCTAAATATAGAAAGTAAATGATCTAAATATAGATATTAAATTATCTAAATATAGATATTAAATGAGGTAAAGTTTGATAACTAACATAGTCTGAAATAATTGCATTGATTGATCATCTGAGTAAGTAACTGAGGATATTGTAATAATTTATTTTAAAAAACTTCAATGTAAAGCATAAAGTATACAGTAAATAAATACATTATTATTATATATTATTGCCAAAATAAAAACATTATTAAATATTTATTAAATCAAATTTATTAAATAATGACAGAAATTATCACAATTATTAAGTACATATTAAGTAATAAAATAAGTATCACCATTATTAAGTACATATTAAGTAATAACATAATTATCACCATTATTAAGTACATATTAAGTAATAACATAATTATCACCATTATTAAGTACATATTAAGTAAGAACATAATTATCACCATTATTAAGTACATATTAAATAATAACATAATTATCACAATTATTAAGTACATATTAAGTAATAACATAATTATCGCCATTGTTAAGTACATATTAAGTAAGAAAATAATTATCACCATTATTAAGTACATATTAAGTAATAACATAATTATCGCCATTATTAAGTACAAATTAAGTAATAACATAAGTATCGCCATTATTAAGTACATATTAATTAATAACATAATTATCGCCATTATTAAGTACAAATTAAGTAATAACATAATTATCACCATTATTAAGTACAAATTAAGTAAGAAAATAATTATCACCATTATTAAGTACATATTAAGTAAGAAAATAATTATCGCCATTATTAAGTACATATAAAGTAGCAATTATAAAAACCGTTTCAACAAATTTATACTTTTTGCTTTGATCAATTTCCAGTAGACTATTTACATAAGTCATGTATTGATTATTATGTGCCTTAATTTCAACTCCTAGTTGACTGTCAGCCTGGAGTTGGGAGAAGGTGAATCTCATGAAGTTGATGTAGTTGTTAATGTATCGTAGCGATTAACATCTCATGTAATTTATGTCGTTTTTAAGTTAATCGATTAAAACTACTAGTTGTATTTGCAAGTCTTAAGGTAAATATATAATTGTAGTTAAGGAAAATCCTTCCGAAACCTGCTGAATTGCATCATCACTGGATTTAGATTTTGTTTGTAAATATTTGTCTAGAAATTGTGAGAATTTTGTACTCTGTTTATCGAATTGCTTTTTTTGTGTCTGAAATAGATTACAAATGGATTACTTTATTACAATTTATATAATCTAGATTACAAATGGATTACTTTATTACAATTTATATAATCTAGATTACAAATGGATTACATTATTATGTGTTTAACTAAGTTTCGTATATTAAAATGATGAAGTAAACCTTGACTTCTCCAATATCTATTTTCCTGTAATTTTCAAGGTCGTTGATGGTAGTATCCATGATAACATCCATCTACAAGTTGCACAGAAAATATTGAATTTGTAAATAACAAGAAATTGCATTCTATTATCATTAACAAGGCCGCAAACAATTGTTATCAAAGCAAATGATCTATTATCCATTATCTATTATCTATTATCTATTATCTATTATCTATTATCTATTATCTATTAGAAATTAAACCCAACTCTGTCTAGCATCCTCAATCTCCTCGATGATGCAGGCAAACTTCTGCATAGCACAAGCTGTGAGTGTAATGGGGGTTAACTGGGAGTGAAATGGGGGTTAACTGGGAGTTTAATGGGGGTTAACTGGGAGTGTAATGGGGGTTAACTGAGTGTGTAATGGGGGTTAACTGCGTGTGTAATGGGGGTTAACTGTGTGTGTAATGGGGGTTAACTGAGTGTGTAGTGGGGGTTAACTGAGTGTGTAATGGGGGTTAACTGCGTGTGTAGTGGGGGTTAACTGCGTGTGTAGTGGGGGTTAACTGTGAGTGTAATGGGGGTTAACTTGGAGTGTAATGGGGGTTAACTGTGAGTGTAATGGGGGTTAACTGTGTGTGTAATGGGGGTTAACTTGGAGTGTAATGGGGGTTAACTGTGAGTGTAATGGGGGTTAACTGTGTGTGTAATGGGGGTTAACTTGGAGTGTAATGGGGGTTAACTGTGAGTGTAATGGGGGTTAACTGTGAGTGTAATGGGGGTTAACTGGGAGTGTAATGGGGGTTAACTTGGAGTGTAATGGGGGTTAACTGTGAGTGTAATGGGGGTTAACTGGGAGTGTAGTGGGGGTTAACTGCGTGTGTAATGGGGGTTAACTGTGTGTGTAATGGGGGTTAACTGAGTGTGTAATGGGGGTTAACTTGGAGTGTAATAGGGGTTAACTGCGTGTGTAATGGGGGTTAACTGAGTGTGTAATGGGGGTTAACTTGGAGTGTAATAGGGGTTAACTGCGTGTGTAATGGGGGTTAACTTGGAGTGTAATAGGGGTTAACTGTGTGTGTAATGGGGGTTAACTTGGAGTGTAATGGGGGTTAACTGTGTGTGTAATGGGGGTTAACTGAGTGTAATGGGGGTTAACTGTGTGTGTAGTGGGGGTTAACTGCGAGTGTAATGGGGGTTAACTGAGTGTGTAATGGGGGTTAACTGCGAGTGTAATGGGGGTTAACTGTGTGTAATGGGGGTTAACTGCGAGTGTAATGGGGGTTAACTGGGTGTGTAGTGGGGGTTAACTGTGTGTAATGGGGGTTAACTGTGAGTGTAATGGGGGTTAACTGTGAGTGTAATGGGGGTTAACTGGGTGAAATGGGGGTTAACTGAGTGTAATGGGGGTTAACTGTGAGTGTAATGGGGGTTAACTGGGAGTGTAATGGGGGTTAACTGGGTGAAATGGGGGTTAACTGAGTGTAATGGGGGTTAACTGTGAATGTAATGGGGGTTAACTGTGCTGCATGTGTAATGGGGGTTAACTGGGTGTGTAATGGGGGTTAACTGTGTGTGTAATGGGGGTTAACTGGGTGTGTAATGGGGGTTAACTCCGAGTGTAATGGGGGTTAACTGCGAGTGTAATGGGGGTTAACTGGGTGTGTAATGGGGGTTAACTGGGAGTGTAATGGGGGTTAACTGGGAGTGTAATGGGGGTTAACTGCGTGTAATGGGGGTTAACTCCGAGTGTAATGGGGGTTAACTGCGAGTGTAATGGGGGTTAACTGGGTGTGTAATGGGGGTTAACTCCGAGTGTAATGGGGGTTAACTGCGAGTGTAATGGGGGTTAACTGGGTGTGTAATGGGGGTTAACTGGGAGTGTAATGAGGGTTAACTGTGAGTGTAATGGGGGTTAACTGCGTGTGTAATGGGGGTTAACTGCGAGTGTAATGGGGGTTAACTGCGAGTGTAATGGGGGTTAACTGTGTATGTAATGAGGGTTAACTGTGAGTGTAATGGGGGTTAACTGCGTGTGTAATGGGGGTTAACTGCGAGTGTAATGAGGGTTAACTGCGTGTGTAGTGGGGGTTAACTGCGTGTGTAATGGGGGTTAACTGCGAGTGTAGTGGGGTTTAACTGCGAGTGTAGTGGGGGTTAACTGTGTAGTATGTCTAGCAATGCTTATCTCGACTGTATGAAGCACAATGAACCGATGCTAGTTTTACGATTTTAAAATATATTATATAACATCAGTTCTTTCAGACTCACATATTAATCATATTGTAATACAATTTTACTAATTTTATTATATGATGTTAATAATTTATCAAATGTTGATGATATTATGTTTTTATAAATTATTATATAAAAATAACTATTTATATATTTATGTTATAATTTCTATTAATAATTAATATAATATAATATTCTATTTATAGAATGTTATCAGTGAATTAGATATAATATATATTATATATATAGAAATAAAACTGTGAGAGAATTAACTTGTATATACTTTCAAAGGTGTCTACCATACACTTAGATATACATAGACCTGGGTATACATACAAATAAATACTTATAAATAACAGAACCAAGTGACCTAATATTCTGTATATTTAATGACATTTATATACAATGGAGGTATTTAATTGCTTCTCTATAGCAACATAGAGAACTCTTAATACACTTTACAAGGGGAATGATTAAGAGATTAAAGTGTATATAGGTAGTAAATGAATATGGTACGCATAGAAATTGAATTCTTTAAGTGCACAATTTATATTCAGTACACAAATGTTTTAATATACCCACTAATATATATATATATATATATATATATATAAATTAGTAAGTGTAAGTATATATATCTGTGAATAGAATAAAGCACTAGAACAAAAGAACTGCTAACTGATGCGGTCTTCATCTTCAGTCTGTTCATTGTTGATACATTCCATCTCGAAGCCTTTCAGGGTACGAGCCAACGCCATTTGTGCCTTGGACAACACTACAACAAATTAGACACGATATTGAAATTAGTTACTGGAAGAGGTACCAACAACACACGGAGGGGGGTCAGACATTGCATAATATACATACAAGTTCAACCTATGAGGTAATAATTAGAAATAACACACAAATACACATTCATGTGTAGATCAACAGGTTATTTATAACTGTTGAGTTATTGATAATAACAATCTATTTGCGAATATAATAACCATCATCTACACCTACCAGGTGATGCAACCAGGTGATGCAACAAGGTGATGCAACAAGGTGATGCAACAAGGTGATGCAACAAGGTGATGCAACAAGGTGATGCAACAAGATGATGATATTATTATTAATTGTTATGTAATTATTTTAAATAAATAATAAAGAGCATATGTATTATATATGTAAAGAATAATATATAAAATATATATTGCGACTTATATTATAACAAAATAACTGAATTGTATCTTGGGCATTAAACAATGCATTAAACAATGCATTAAATAATGATGTTTTTGAGGAATAAAGGATTAAAAGCATGATAAAATAAAATACAATTTATTTATAAAAATTATTTTTACAAATGTCTAAAAAAAATTGTAATAATTTTAAATAATTTTTGTAAAATGAAAATAATTACAAATTTTAAAAATAATTTGTTATTTAAATTTGTTATTTTGTGTACATTTAAATGAATATGTGTACTTATAGTAATTAGAGGACTAGATAGTAATTAGAGGACTAGATAGTATTTAGAGGACTAGATAGTAATTAGAGGACTAGATAGTATTTAGAGGACTAGATAGTATTTAGAGGACTAGATAGTATTTAGAGGATTAGATAGTATTTAGAGGATTAGATAGTAATTAGAGGACTAGATAGTAAATAGACGACTAGATAGTATTTAGATGACTAGATAGTATTTAGAGGACTAGATAGTATTTAGAGGATTATATAGTAATTAGATGACTAGATAGTATTTAGAGGACTAGATAGTATTTAGAAAACTAGATAGTATTTAGAGAACTAGATAGTAATTAGAGGACTAGATAGTAATTAGAGGACTAGATAGTAATTAGAGGACTAGAGAGTAATTAGAGGATTAGATAGTAATTGGAGAACTATATAGTAATTAGAGGACTCCATAGTATTTAGAAGACTAGATAGTAACTAGAGGACTATATAGTAATTAGAGGACTAGATAGTAATTAGAAGACTAGATAGTAAATAAAGGCATATGTGATATTATTACACACACACACACACACACACACACACACACACACACACACTCAGACACACACACATGGTAACGCTACCTAGTGGTTCAATATTTAACTACATACCATATCAATATCGTCTGATTTTGTTTATATAGTCGTTTACAACGGGGACTGGAATGCAATTGATCGAATCTCAGGGAATTCGTGTACATGGGAATTGAGTATTAGATTTCCTCCCTTCACATCTACATAAATTCACTAGTCAACAATTGTGTGTAAAAAGCATACAACAATATATATTTCTATTATTTAAATCATTTTTGTGGTCATTTATTAATTTAGGATAAACAGTTGAATACAAAACTGGGATTCAAATCAAGATAATACAATTGCACTTTAATAAACAGTTTGATAAACAGTTATGAAGACATTGTAATACAAGAGTTTAAACATAATTATCTAATGTTTACTTACTATTGTTATTTCACTCAGGAATTATAAATATTATTTAAATCATTCAATCATTATAAAGATATTTCCAAAATATATATTTTACAGTTTAATGAATTGCATATTGTAATTCATAATGCAGACATATTAACATATAATAGAATAGTGCATATATTGATGTATATTGATGTATAATAATGTGTAAATATAATACGATCCATACTACAGAGATATTAATACACACACCATGCAACGCAAATATTATATTACATATTTATTATTAAATCTGTAAAGAGTTTTGTGATTTCTATTTGTCATATAAGAGTTTAATGAAATATATGGTCACGATATAATGTCATGACATTATGTAAGTACATTATATCATTATACACGGCATTATGTCATGGCCATTATTTTTCTTGGTTAAATTTGGGTTATTCAATCATTTATCCTTAAATACAGTTTATAATATCTATATATATATATATATATATATATATATATATATATATATATATTGCAGTGGCATCCATATAGTGTTATATTATACAATGTAAACATAGTTTTATTATAATACATCATATTTGCTAAAATAGTACAAAATAATAAGAATGAAACGAGAATATATGATTTCATATATATATATCTATGGTTCAACATTAAGTAACCAATACAGTTCTGACCAGAGCTAATCACCATCCCACAACTCGAGTGGTCAATTGATGGCTTTGCTTCCTAATTACCTCTACTGGCAAACAATATGCCAATCAACACTGTGTGCATTATCTAGTTTTCCATATAAAGTAGACATTGTCTTTATGTGCTACATTTGCATACGATATAATGTGTTATTATTCCAAACTATATTCCACACTACAACGTGGAACAGAGATATCATTTTATAAATGTGATATGTTATACAAAGTATGAAATTCACAAAACTAAATGACCTGGATTATTTTCTAGGTTGGCATGCCTGGATAGAATTAAAAACAACTTACAAATGATTATTCTAAATTCAATTCTTACATTTTGACATTTTCTTTAATATAATCAAATACTTTCTGTAAGACATGAATCTTGAAATGATTCTATCATACAATTAAATACATTGGACTTATTGCAGTTTTACATTAAAAGCTCATTAACAATGGAGAAGTTTACATCACACTTTTGCAAGTGATTAAAGTGAATTTAACAATACAGGCTAATACATAGAAGTGGTGCTAAATAGACCTAGATTAGGCTTACATTACAATATTTGAAATGATTCATAATGAACACAATTCACTATACAGTGTACACTGTACACTGTACAGTGTGCACTGTGCATTGTACGATAGGCTAGTGGAGACAACCTTCGGTCAGTAGGCATTGTTTTCTGGAGAGAAGACAACCTACCCATGACCTACAGGCAGTGTGTAGGGGTCGAAGGTCAAATGACTAGTTTAACGGCAACTGTTGATTAAAAGTAGTTTCTAGGAAAGGGAGCAGGCCAATTGTATACACATATCACCTAGTAAACAGGCGCTTCCCTTATCTATTGAAGGATAGCCTAGAAATGGTACAGCAAATGAAAATACGATAGGGAACATCTTTATAACTATCTCCCTCACTCTCACTCTCCCTCTCCCTCCTTCCCCACTCACACTATCCCTCCCTCCCTCCCGCAATCCCTCATACTCTCCCTCCCTCCATCCCACTTTCACTCTCACTCCCTCCCTCTCAGTTTCACTCCCACTCTCACTCTCACAATCATCTCTATATAGAGTATAATAGAGATATGCTCTGTTTAATATATAATTCATTGACATGTCCAGTTCATTTAGTCTTGTATTTGTTTAACCTATTAAAGATGGTCTTACAGAGAATAATATAATTAAATCAACACTATATAAACCCATATGAATTATACATGCAAAATGAATGTGTAACATTATCTCATAGGTGTAATGTGTATTCATAGATACATAATTAAGATAATGGTTAAGTTTATATAGAATATACATATTTATAATTAATATTAATTAATAAAAGTCTATATGAGTAAAATAGTGGTATAGTGTTGCTGGGTTAAGTAAAGTAGAGTAGAGTAAAGTAAAGTAAAGTAAAGAAAGTAAAGTAAAGTAAAGTAAAGTAAAGTAAAGTAAAGAAAGTAAAGTAACGCGAGTTCAGTTGAGTTGAGTCAAGTGAAGTTAAAATAAACTACAGCCCTTTGCCTGTTCATAGAAAATGAAAATAAAGAAATAATACAGAACAAGACAGAATAATGCACACAAATATAAATGTTTATGATGATGGTTACAATAAACAATGTTGTTTTTCAAATTTTGTTAAATAACTACTTCTAAAATATAAGTTACAATTACAACAAACTTAGATTTCAATTTAGCATTTGTATATATCTATATTTATTTTGTATTTCTCAATTATTTAAATTTATGATATTCTTTTTAATTTAACTTTATTAAGCTTTATTTTATTAACTGATATGTATGTGGTGTATATATGTATATATAACATAGTTCCACGTATAAGCTAGATATCACATATTCTACATAGAGAATCTATGTAGAAATGATGTATTTTCATTACAGAATGCAGAAATATAATTGACTGATTTGCAACTTTAAAAAATAAAAGTTCTATAAATTGTTGTATACAATTTCTTGGTATTATTAAAAATATACATTTATTTAAACACTTAAAATAATAAAAATGTAATAAATATTTTGTAATTTTAAATGACAAATTCATTTTCATGGATAAAAATTACTGAATTAGTCTTATGACAAAAAATGGAATCTTGATTTAATAAATATTAAATTCAAAAATAATAATGACCAATTTCACTCGATCAAATTATTTAAATTTGAAACCTCCTTTAGATATATTTGATTTACTAAATCAGAAATATTATCTAGTTATTAAAAATGTTTAATGCATATTCAACATTTTTTATCCTTATACATGTGATTTTCTAAATGGTGTTGATCCCTTAAACATGGGATTGCCAACAACTTGAAGACTGTTGGCTCTTTATAGAAAGAAAAACACCGATCAGTTATTAAATATGGTTATTACAAAAGTTTATACAATGTATTTATTTATTTTAAATGTGTTATCATTATTATCATATTTTTCATTCATTTTGATAAATGTTAAATTTAATTGATGCTAATTATAAATTACAAAATAAAGAATTTATAATTTTAGTTGTGCTTATCAATTTATGTAGATATCAATTTATGTAGATGTCAATGTATGTAGATGTCAATGTAGGTAGATGTCAATGTAGGTAGATGTCAATGTAGGTAGGTATCAATGTAGGTAGATATCAATTTATGTAGATATCAATTTATGTAGATGTCAATTTATGTAGATGTCAATTTATGTAGATGTCAATGTAGGTAGGTATCAATGTAGGTAGATGTCAATGTAGGTAGATATCAATTTATGTAGATATCAATTTATGTAGATGTCAATTTATGTAGATGTCAATTTATGTAGATGTCAATGTAGGTAGGTATCAATGTAGGTAGATGTCAATGTAGGTAGATGTCAATGTAGGTAGATGTCAATGTAGGTAGATGTCAATGTAGGTAGATGTCAATTTATGTAGATATCAATGTAGGTAGATGTCAATGTAGGTAGATGTCAATGTAGGTAGATGTCAATGTAGGTAGATGTCAATGTAGGTAGATGTCAATGTAGGTAGATGTCAATGTAGGTAGATGTCAATGTAGGTAGATGTCAATGTAGGTAGATGTCAATGTAGGTAGATGTCAATGTAGGTAGATGTCAATGTAGGTAGATGTCAATGTAGGTAGATGTCAATGTAGGTAGATGTCAATGTAGGTAGATGTCAATGTAGGTAGATGTCAATGTAGGTAGATATCAATTTATGTGGATGTTTAAGAAAATTTTGGATAATTTAACTGGGCTATAATTTTATAATTGATAATTTTAAGGGCATTCCTTTATATAACACATAATAACACATAATAACACATAATAACACATAATAACACATAATAACATATCATAACATATAATAACATATAATAACATATAATAACACATCATAACACATAATAACATATAATAACATATAATAACACATAATAACACATAATAACACATAATAACACATCATAACACATAATAACATATAATAACATATAATAACACATCATAACACATAATAACACATAATAACACATAATAACACATAATAACACATAATAACATATAATAACACATAATAACACATAATAACACATAATAACACATCATAACACATCATAACACATCATAACACATCATAACACATCATAACACATCATAACACATCATAACACATCATAACACATCATATCACATAATAACACATAATAACACATAATAACACATAATAACACATAATAACACATAATAACACATAATAACACATAATAACACATAATAACACATAATAACACATAATAACACATAATAACACATAATAACACATAATAACACATAATAACACATAATAACATATAATAACACATAATAACACATAATAACACATAATAACACATCATAACACATCATAACACATCATAACACATCATAACACATCATAACACATCATAACACATCATAACACATCATATCACATAATAACACATAATAACACATAATAACACATAATAACACATAATAACACATAATAACACATAATAACACATAATAACACATAATAACACATAATAACACATAATAACACATCATATCACATAATAACACTTAATAACACATAATAACACATAATAACACATCATAACACATAATAACACATAATAACACATAATAACACATAATAACACATAATAACACATAATAACACATAATAACACATAATAACACATAATAACACATCATAACACATAATAACACATAATAACACATAATAACACATAATAACACATAATAACACATAATAACACATCATAACACATCATATCACATAATAACACATAATAACACATAATAACACATAATAACACATAATAACACATAATAACACATAATAACACATAATAACACATAATAACACATAATAACACATCATATCACATAATAATACATAATAACACATCATAACACATCATATCACATAATAGTACATCTGTCAAGAAAACAAGCAAACCATACGTTAACATGAAATTGCTAATAACCAAAAGAATGACTATTTAGTAAATAATTATGAATACCGAAGTTGTTTGGAAAAGGGGATTAGTTTTCAGAGATAGGATGGGTAGTTTACACAAGATAGATGGTATATATCTACTAGAGAAGAGTCTTTACCATCCCTGTCCAGGAGTAGATCTAAAATGCAGGAGTAATTGTGGGTAGGAAATGATATTTCAGTGTATTAATGTGGTTTACCTAATGCATACAAGCCATTGGGGCAGATGTTACCTCTCTAACTATATGGTTGTTACATAATGCAATTGCAATTCTCCTAAGCACTTGGAAAACAATGAGAGTCGGAATAAATCATAATGGATTCAAAAACTTCAATTTTAGAGAACTGGAATGAACCACTATGAATATAATTACTGGTTGTATTAACTAAGATGCACATAGAGTGAAACATAGAGAGATACGAATGAGATTTGATAACAAATGATATTAGATAAGTATTATCTCGTATCTATGGTAAGTATTATATTGCTGCAAATGATTAGATTGTGTACTATTCAAGATAACAAAGCAATATTACTCAAATAATAATTCACTTTACATGTAGTTCTATTAACAATTACAACAATATAGAAAAATGCAATGTAAATCTTCAAACTAGGTTGTTATCCAGATTTGAATAGTCTATGGATAGAAAATAAGATAATGTGATGGGATTAAAATAAATGGAAAAGACAATACAAATGTTGCTAATTAAAGCTGAATTAAGTATAAAACATTATAATATAATTATAACAGTAAAAAATAATTTGTAAAGCTAATGAAACAATTATGAATAATTCTGCTATAATGGGAAAATATGTATTAGAACATGAAATTGACCATGAGACAGGGATTATAGAAGGACATGACCTCCAGGGATTAGGGATTAATAGGACATAAATAAAACATAGGATTTACATAAGGATATTAATTCCATATAGATAGTAATACAAGGACATGGATATCACATAGATAGTAATACAAGGACATGGATATCACATAGATAGTAATACAAGGACATGGATATCACATAGATAGTAATACAAGGACATGGATATCACATAGATAGTAATACAAGGACATGGATATCACATAGATAGTAATACAAGGACATGGATATCACATAGATAGTAATACAAGGAGATGGATATCACATAGATAGTAATACAAGGACATGGATATCACATAGATAATAATACAAGGACATGGATATCATATAGATAGTAATACAAGGACATGGATATCACATACATAGTAATACAAGGACATGGATATCACATAGATAGTATTACAAGGACATGGATATCACATATATAGTAATACAAGGACATGGATATAACATATATAGTAATACAAGGACATGGATAATACATATATATAGTAATACAAGGACATGGATATCACATAGATAGTAATACAAGGACATGGATATCACATAGATAGTAATACAAGGACATGGATATCACATAGATAGTAATACAAGGACATGGATATCACATAGATAGTAATACAAGGACATGGATATCACATAGATAGTAATACAAGGACATGGATATCACATAGATAGTAATACAAGGACATGGATATCACATAGATATTAATGTGAGGACATGAGTGTTGTTTATTATGATCACATGACAAATATGATATCTAACTGGTTTATAAAGCTAGAAGTGCAATATGATCATTAATAATTAATTGTCAACATCCCCAAGGATTTGGCAGGGTGTGATTTTGTTAAACCTGTCGCAGAATAAATTTCATCAGTAATTTCAACAATAGCTAAGAGTAATTGTTTATAGCAATCCAACACTTGACATTCTTCAATAGTGTTAACAATGATTCTACTATATTTCGTGGTATTGACAATGCTTCGACTGTATTTCATGGGGGATTATGTCAAGGTGATACATGTATTTGTCTATTGACAGTCATATTTTATAATCTGTATTTTAACACAATTTTCATTGTTTTAAATTGTTATCAAAAAGATTGTAAAATTAGGTAAACTATGAAATTAAATTTATCTGAATTGCAATTATGATATATTTCATGGTTATAATCTATTTTGTTATTTATAATAATTCAAAATCTATATTATCCATAATTACAATATTATATTATTTAAAGAGATATTAGACCAATTATTTTATTAAGTTATTATTATTATAAGATTTATTTAATGATCTACAAATCTTCAAGTGTATTCTCTGAGCATTTAACTAACAGAATAATAATTATAAACATTATAATGTTTATATGTCCTATGGAACATGCTGAAATTGCTTTACAATTGACTTATCTGCGTTGTTATTTATCTTTTCATTTTAAAGCATTCGTACATAAAGTGCGTAAAGAATTTTATAAGCAATTCTACTGTAGAATTTAGATGGAAACATTGCTACATAATAACTTGTAATTTGATAATGGAATATATATTTTATACTTTGTTACTTTATCAATACTAAAATAATACCAAAATACATTTTCCGTATATTCAAAATATATAAAATATTAATATTTAATTCATTTTTAAAACAATTTGTTATTTTAATAAATGAATACTAATTACAAAACATTGTTCTATAGACGCTAGATGTACGAAGAAACCACATGTCCAGTGTAGGGATTATATGTCTACCTGTCATCTTGTATAAGCCTGCATTGATTATGGCCGGACCTGTATATAAATCTATCAACGCTACATACATGTGATTAGGGAGGGAGGGAGGGAGGGAGGGAGG
>OZ038315.1:2229694-2298226 GCA_964035775.1 Osedax frankpressi | reverse complement strand
CTGAGAAGGGAGACGAAGAAGGGAGACTGAGAAGGGAGACTGAGAAGGGAGACTGAGAAGGGAGACTGAGAAGGGAGACTGAGAAGGGAGACTGAGAAGGGAGACTGAGAAGGGAGACTGAGAAGGGAGACTGAGAAGGGAGACTGAGAAGGGAGACTGAGAAGGGAGACTGAGAAGGGAGACTGAGAAGGGAGACTGAGAAGGGAGACTGAGAAGGGAGACTGAGAAGGGAGACTGAGAAGGGAGACTGAGAAGGGAGACTGAGAAGGGAGACTGAGAAGGGAGACTGAGAAGGGAGACTGAGAAGGGAGAAGGGAGACTGAGAAGGGAGACTGAGAAGGGAGACTGAGAAGGGAGACTGAGAAGGGAGACTGAGAAGGGAGACTGAGAAGGGAGACTGAGAAGGGAGACTGAGAAGGGAGACTGAGAAGGGAGACTGAGAAGGGAGACTGAGAAGGGAGACTGAGAAGGGAGACTGAGAAGGGAGACTGAGAAGGGAGACTGAGAAGGGAGACTGAGAAGGGAGACTGGGAAGGGAGATTGAGAAGGGAGACTGGGAAGGGATACTGGGAAGGGAGGCTGGGGAGGGAGGCTGGGGAGGGAGGCTGGGGAGGGAGGCTGGGGAGGGAGGCTGGGGAGGGAGGCTGGGGAGGGAGGCTGGGGAGGGAGGCTCGGGAGGGAGGCTGGGGAGGGAGGCTGGGGCGAGAGATTGGGAAGGGATAATTACATAAGCGAATATGTAAAGTGTTATGTATACATGCATGCATTCCCTTCCTCAGATGCAACCTCTAGTATATGGATACATTTACTTGCAGCCAATACTTTAAGTTTATAATCTTGTAATATAATAAATTATCTAATAAAATTGAATTCTAAATCAATTTACAAAGGCAAGTCATAGTTTATATAATTACTCTTAGTATATGCACAAATATACACACATATATACACATATATATACATATGGTATATATGAATTAAGATCATTACTATAGATAAACATGATAGTAAACATTAAACTTTACATTTCTCAATAATCTATAGCAATACAAATTCATTTTATTATTTCATTCTTTTTTATGGATTGTATAAAATAAAAATTCCATTCCTATAAATGACTAGAAATGCATAGAAGATGTACAAATAGATATTAACAGATGTCTTAGAAAACAACATTGGTCAATGTTGAAATGTAACAATATCTAGTGAACATAGAGATAAGGAAATTACTAAAAAGGTTCAGACAATTCATTTTGTAAAATAGATTTAGATATATACATACATAGATACATAGATACATATATATATATATATATATATGTCATATGAATCATAAAGATATTAATGAATATAATAATAAAAAAACAATAACAACACTTAGTTATATAAATCACAGTCTTGAATGCAGATCACGATTTACTCCAGGACTGTGTAAGGTGACAGGTATCGAGTGAAGATAAGGTAGAATCCAGGGTATTAAGCAGAGAAGTGTTCAGTGTAATAGTTGAAGTACAGATGACCCAGATGCAAAGATTTGATAAATTGATTTCTTATAACTCATAAACATCATGCAATATGTATTAAAATATATGTATTTACAATATGTGTATTTACAATATGTGTATTTACAATATTCGTATTTATTATGTGTATTTACAATATATATTACATTGTGTATTTAAAATATATATTACAATATATATTTTCTATATATATTTACAATATGTGTATTTACTATATATGTATTTACAATATGTGTATTTACAATATGTGTATTTACAATAATGTATTGTATTATTAATCTATTAATCTTATTAATCTATTAATCTATTAATAAATAATTAATGATATTGACAATTATTGGTTATGGTTTAAAAAAGCCACTGAACATAATTTAGAATTTAAATATATATAAGGATGCATAATATATAAAATAAACTTTATAAAAGACATTAAATATTAAATTAAATATAGTTTTGAAATTCTCTTTAATAATCTATTTATTTGTAGTTATACTTTAAAATGATGTAATAGTTTGTTTTAAACTGTAGCTAAGGACCATTAAGGATTAGAGTATAATATTAAAATTATTTTTTAATTTTCTTCTTACTATGCAATTTAATTATATGCATGTTATACATGTATGATGTAAGAATCGAAATAACCAATCATAAACATTGTTTACCACGTTATGCAATATAAATAAATGAAATTCTTTATAATCCATCATGCATTGTTGGGTCTATTGTACAATGTACTTGCAGTTATTCTATAAGAAATTCTTAAAATAAACAATATATAGAAATGTATGGGATTTAATTATATTATTAAAAATTAAATTATGCTATTAAATTTTAGTATTATCATATATAATTATCATATGTAATCGTTCTAATATAAAATATTATTATAAGCACATATACATAAATTGATATACATTACAGTAAAGTAAATTTATATATTTAACAAATAAAGCCTAACAATAAGTTTTAAAGTTAACATAAATAGCCCTACAGTAACTAATTAAGTAATATTAAAACACCTGCTATACAAATGCTTTAGAATATAGTCTCTGTATGTAGTGCGTCATTTAATCAAATTCAAAAGTCAAGTATTATATATCTTAGATAAGTTGTCGAAATAAATTCATATAAAATGTAATAGTAAAATGATTTAGAAAAAATGTGTTCCTAAATGATAATGAAATAACAGATTTACTTGTAATATTATATGTATATCATAATCAAATCAACTTACTGATTATATAATTAGCATTATTATGTCTTGTTATATAAAATTATAAAATATTAAATAAGCTATGAAAATAAGTCATAATAAAAATGTACATTCTTTAAATATTTCCATTTTCTAAGATTTAAAAATATAGTATGTTTAATATAAATATATAAATATCTCATTATTATTACTCAATATATATCAATTTAAACAAGTAATATTAAAATATAAATACAAAATGTCTACTGTATAATAATGATATGTATATATATATATATATATAGATGATATGAATATGAGTGTTGAGAAAATCATCATACCAAAAAAAATATTCTTATATAAATTGTTATCAAATGGCAGACATGATGTGTAAACATAAAATACACCAATCCCATCAATTCTTAGTTTAATAAACACTCTATGTTATCTAGTCTATTTATACAATGTATAATTATGTATGTATTATACATTTACAATATTACTACTTCATCTCTATAATGATTAATTAAAATACACCCTATTTAAACTTAAAAAATAACATCATAAATCTCTCTGGAAACACACACAAGTGTTAAAGCATAATTATATAGACAATATCTATTATTTAAATGTTACATTGTTTCAATATTATTCTATATTATGTTGAAATAAGAAAATTCGGTAATTTATTGTTGACTAGTTGAATTTGGATAGTGTTTGTTGATGATTATAATTACTGTTTAATGTGTAATGGTTCTAAGAAGGGGTTGAATTTAAAGAAAAAGTAGTTAGGACAAATTACGTAATATAGACTAGTTGATAAATTATTATATATTAATTGAATTAAAGTGATATATCATCTAACGGTGTTGGTTAATTAAATAAGTACAAATAAATTATTATTTTTCTTATCATAACTTATCTTGCTATGAATATTTATAATAACTATAGTATAAATTATAAATTTATCACATTTATTTAATCCAAAACAATTAGAAAATTAGTATAATAAATATTAATTATTTTGATATCATTAATATAAAATAATAATTATTAGTATTACAATTATAATAATAAATTATTAAAACGATTGTTAAGATTTAAATATTTAATATATATACTATTCATTAAATTATAATGGAACATTTTAGTATAATAGAATATAGTTTATTTATAAAAATAAATAATAAATACTAACTTTTAAGAGCATTGTGAATGTCTTTAGTATCCGAAATTAAGTTTTTAATACATTTGCTAGTTCTATCAAGTTCCTTTTCGTGCATAGAAACCTTCTCTCGCAAATTAGGATGGTCGAAAAGGCATTCTGTGAACTCTAACGATTCTAATACCATTTTAAAAGTTTATGAGATATTTTTACATGAATATATAAATAGTAATTTAAGTAATATTAAGAGAAATAACGAATAAGAAAATTATTTACGAAAATATGGTCAGTTTAAAGTACAATATGAAATTGTATCGATAGAGGTCGCTACGTGAACTGCAATCATAATCGAAAAACGAAAAAACAAATACCTATAGATTTAATGATGAAAGAAAATAAAAACATATTTTCCTATGACTTTACTATAATAGTTTATTAGGTGTAAATAGTGAAATATATATTTATTTTAATTAATCCACCATATTAATTAATGAGTTTTCATTAAATCTGTTATCAATCTAAAAAGTTTGTTCAACTTAATTACCTTGATATTTACATATTTACATATATTTATTTATATATATATATATATATATATATATATATATATATATATCGTAAGGTTGTTATTGTGACATTAATTATCGATTGCTGCCGAGCTATTGAGTCTTTTCTTTAGTTCTTAGTTATCATTTGATTAGGATTCTAATAGATCTACAAAAAAAGTGCTACGGGTGTAATTATTTCTAAATTGTTCCATTATCTGATGATTTTATTTCAGAAATATAATCGAAATTGTCCGTAATATTAATTATTTACTTAGAGCTATTATTATGTATAACGGTTTAAAATCGTTCTCGAAAGCATACTTAATCGAGCATTATATTAAAGTATATTCAAAGAATGTTGCGTTTGTTTATCTAATACCACTAAGTCGAAAATATCACCAAGTACTGGCAAATAAACTAGGAAATTGAATTTGAATCTGAACCTACCGAATCCGTTGCAATACAAGCCTTGTAACAATAAATCAATACATTTATAATCTAATGTACACATCAGATTCAGATACTAAGTACGTATAACTTATCTATCATGATTTCAGCGGACATCGTTGATGTAAATATTATTAATCATTTCCAGTATATGTATATCAATCTCATGCCTAAGTTATTAGCATCTGGTAACGTAGATATTAGAGGTTAGTACATTTTCTACAAAATCTATTGTTCTATAATAAATGTGCTGTGAGCATATATAAATACTATTTCGTATGGGGGGTTCTATATGCTGCTAGTAAAAGAGATAATGTTTTCTCACCCTTGCTTTTCATATCATGGCTATAGAATCACCTCCGGAGAAGAGAGGCTGGACGTAAGTCCTAGCTTACAATTAAACTACAGTTCATAATCTCATCTTCTAATATCTTACCAGTATAGAACAATGGAATATACATATATAGTGATATTGTTGTTTTCTTATAAAATATTTGACATATTGATACAAGCCCAATAACTCCTTTTAATACTGAACTCGGTCGTATTGCAAACGATGGTAAAAGAAGTCGCTAACTTCTTATGACTTCAAAATGTTATCGAGGTGAAATACCCAGAGTACTAGATTTCACTAAGTAAAAAGCATATCCGTATAATATTAAATAGGAGCTAATGACAATTTTATTTTTCCGTTGGCCACCTTATTGTCTCTATCTAGTAACATGGTGATAAGCTACGGTCTAGTGTTACCGTTATGTATTGTACACTGTACATTATACAGCCCTATTTGGGTATTAGTTTGTTTAGGTTACTCTTCTACTCGAACAGTTTCGCCGTTAAAATTACGCTATTCAGGTTATTATCACATCTGAGATAGAAATGAAGAATTAAACAGAATATCTACATGTTTTGTCTTTTAAATGTACAATAACATTCATTAACATTTAATGTACTAGCTCCAGAGCTATATTGATAATGCCAGAAAATGATAATATCCCCGATAAATAACAAAGTGGACTTAGTAACAAAGTCTTAACTGACTTTCCAAGACTTTATAAATGCATATAATATAAGTCATATGTGCCTTGACACAGTACATATTAGTATTAAAATTCGATTGGGAGGTTGATCAAAAAGCATTTGTAGAGCTAATCCATATATATATATATATATATATATATATATATATATATATATATATATATTTAGAATAGTAATTATGGAAATTATTAACAATGAACATTCTTTATTTGCTGTATGAATTCTAAAATAACGAGAAATTCAAGAATATTTCATTTTTCATTTTCCGTTATTTTTTATATTTTATTTGTAACCACTTCAAACAAAAGTATTTCACAAGTGTTAAATGGGGGAAATTCAATTTTATTGTTACATGTATCAGGGAAGAAGATGTATCAAGTTGAGTATAGTTAGTTCAAACGATAAGATAGCCAAAGCAATATTTTAACTAAGTTATATGTTACAAAAGATTGCTTAAATATAATATAATTACTTTGGTATTTGTAACAATATAGTAATATTTGAATTACAGTATTATTTTTATATTTTTATTGTATTATTATTGTAATATTGTTATTGTAGTATTATTGTAATATTTGTATTGTAGTATACTATATTATTGTACAATACTATATTATTGTAATATTTGTATTTTTGTCTAGAAGTTCGTAACTCGATCGCTATTATATGAAAATAATAACATTACCTTATAGTGATATAAGATCGTATATTTGAAAAATAATAAATTAGTTGAATCTTCAATTATTATATTGTTTTTATAATTATAGTAAAATATTGTCTACTTATGTGAATTTAGAGATAATCATTTTAAAAGTTAGTGATGTATTTTATTTTAATAATAATGTAATATTTATTAATATAACTTGTATTGCCATGCCAATCACTCTTCATGAAACCATCGCCAGATCTATGGTGAATATGTGTTATCAAGTGTATCGGGATACTCTAATTCCTATTAAAAAGGAAACTGTAGATTATCATCTCCGTCAATTACCTTCCATCCTCTTTCAAATGTTATCATTAAAAACTATATCAAGCTTGCTTTTCTTAATATAATGTATTACCTATCGGTAACTATGCCTATTTAGTATATTATATAATAATTTGTTGATAGCAGAACATTTAAATATATTTCTTGTGATACTTTGTAATTATTTGTATTTCTAATAATATTTTTTTCTTTAAAATATATAGAGACATATAATATCTTCTTATTATTTATATAGACACTCGTCAATTATAATTATTATTATATTTCTCTGTATATTGCTTTTTATCCGGGATATATAAATAATTATATAATTGATACGCATTAAAACATATAGTTAGATGTAGCTTTACTATAGAGATAATAGCATTTATTATTTACTACATTCGAACGTTCCTATTCCATACGCCCTGGATATAAATTACACGTAGTCAAAATAGGTGTAGTTTTAGAGTGAATCCCCTTATCGCGTGTTGATTTCCCACACTGCTCTGTGCCTGGATGTGTGCCAATCGACTCCATGCCATCTCTCCACCAGCCTTGTTGATCTCCATCACAGGTAGAGACAGATAGGTGGACATATTAGTCACTTCTCATTATAACGCCGACAGCCCATATGATACCGCTTACCGGACATCTTATATTTTCTGGATGACTTACAGACGATGCAGTTCAACATATTGAAAATGATAACAGACACTTACTGATTAGATTTAGTTGTTATAATGTATTGTATTAATAATTATTCTAATCCTTTGCTATTGTAATATTGAGCTATTGTAATGCAAGTTACTCATACTGCTAACAGTCCAATATTACTTGCATTATTAGCTATTATGAATGTATAATACAGTATGCTATAATACAGTATTTTAATATATGCACGTAATTTAGATGTACCTTCAAATATTACGAACGAACTCTTATGATTACTGATTTCAACAATTATTAAAACTACTGAAAGTACCAAACATATACTGCTACTAATACTGCAATGGCTAATACTTTTCAAATTAATCACTGTCCTTACCTCGTATCTCTTATATCATCACATTCAATAGAAACACGTATACTAATCGCATAAAACAATAAACTATACATAACTGGCAAGCAACCGACTCTGACAGACTTGAAAATATATTAATAATATTACAACTTTGCTAAACAATATTACACAATAAAAACATAAACTTAATAATACTATCCATTCTAAACATCAATTATAACAAACAAATATCACACACCTATATAAAATGAAGACAATCAAATACATATACAACTCATAATACTTAATTAATACTAATAATAACTAATAATATACTCAATAAATATACTTAAAATCAACCAATTTAAACTAAATTTGATATATAACTCTATTTCCAGTGAAATAAAGTAAATAAACAACTAATATTAATAAATCAGTTTGCATATAATTCTAATAAACTCAAAAATAAGAATATAATGTGTTCATCAGAAATAGTATTTCTTATGATTTATATATAATCAATGTATAGTGATTTATAGGAACTACTCCCACTGATACTTTCTTACCATATTTACAATTTCTAGAAGCTAGCCTTTAATAGCCACACATCTACCAAACCTACATTAACACGATAACATAAATCAGAGGCTACAATAAATATATCTAGACATAACCTACATCACGTTTTTATATGTGATAATGTGGTTAACTGCTAATAATCATTATGGCATTATATAACTATTATATAACTGCTATGCTATGGCATTATATAACCCTGCCAATATATGCTCGCAGAAACTTGGACAACATATTCGTTCAACTCTCCTCGGTACACCGACTAGAATTTCCTTTACATCCTTAGACCTAGTAACAGGAAGTTAAGCGGTGTAGGAATATTGATACGGAAATGTCTTCAATATGTATAGTCGAAATGCTTTTCTAGGACTGACCCACGGTGTTTAAAAGTAAGATGAATTCGTAATAGTAAACTTATAACTATTTATATAAACCACCAAACTATGTTTTAATATAAAAACAAATCTTCTGCCCGTTAGCCGATACACACAGCAAACTCGATCACCTAATCACATACATCACATTAGGTATCCAAATTATATAAAAGAACATAAAGTAGTCCTCTACCTAATTTTACCTATTCAAACATGTATAACATATTATATAACATAATAATACATATTATATAACAACAATGACAGATACTAATGCAGATCATTTAACTATTAAATCTAATGATATAATATACCTACTTTAATAAATGCTAATAAATTCAAAGTTAAATTTCTTTATACTCGATTTCGTCTACAAAGGCTACAAAGGTTACAAAGGCTACAAAGGCTACAAAGGCTTAGATATATTCGCAGACCTTAGATCCATATACCGTAAGAAATAAATACTTTTAATAATGACATTTTAAAATTTAATTATCTTTAAAATGATGTATAACTTATTTTATAAAAGTAACTATAAGTGCATCAACTATTTATTTTAAAAGGTAACTTCATCGAATTTGAGATATTGAGTATGTATACTATCATGTTAGTTATAATAGTGCAATAAATATATATTGCAGAAATCTGTTGCCAACAAGAATGCAGATAATGCTTGAAAGGAGGAACACAAAGCTGAATGTTGTAAAAACTATAGCTAATATTCTGGTGGCCTGGGGTCAATAATTATATATAATCCGTTTCTTCCTTTATAATCATTTGATATAAATAATAGGTTCATATTGTAGAATTAATTTGGGCTATTGAGAAGTATGGTATCCGTTATTCTACGATGCTTTCTGATGGTGACGGAAAAGCACATGCGAAGGTGAACGGTCATCCTTACTTGGTCAGCAAGGAAGAGTGCATTAATCGAGTGCACAAGAGGATAGGCTATCACCTCGGTAAGGTATCAGCTCTTGATGCACGTGATAACGTTAGCTGCAAAGAAATGGGAACTCATAAAGCCAGTGAATGCTTAAAAAAATACTGCGTGATCTGTGTGGTCCAAGGTTATATATAAATTTATATATTACCTTGGAATATATAATCGAATATTATTATCTAGACAAAAGTCGACTACCATTGCCGACAATAAAGCTGGCGGTACCTAAAGCTGAATCAACCTTCAATTTCGCTGAGGAGGTCTACACAAACCTCTGCTCTCGTTCAGCCTGGATGGAGGTGTGCCTAGTATCAGCCGGAGCATCAACCACTGACTCCAAGAGATCATCGGGGGCAAGAAAATTACGTAGAAAGGGCTACATATAGTCATGGTGCTAGAAGTGCAAACTTGTAATATTTTTTTAATATTATATCTTATTTACTCATTTATATTAATATTATATGTTATTATCTACTCTCCTCATATGCTACTTTACTTTATTTGTATATATTATATTATAATATTATATATTTAACAATTTATAAGTGATAATAATCTTATTTATTAACCTGTATATAACTTTATATATATATATATATATATATATATATATATATATATATATATTTATAGTGATTAGTTTATATGTTTATATATATATCACTACCATTTTATATTTAGTTTTTATAGTTTAACTATAATAAAGTTCTGGAATATGGTTTTCTATTATTAAATTGAATGATATCAGGATACATGTGTAATCATAATACTATAGGTTAAATACAATAGAAATATAAATAAGTATAACTAATATTAAATTCATGATATTTAATATCTAAAGTATATCTATGTTTTAGATTAATAATCATACATTAGATCCACTTAATATTAATATTAAATATAACAGTTCCAAAACCTCTTCATGTTATATTATGTTCTGGTCAAATCTGTTAATTAAATAGAATGTGTAAAAATAGAGAACAAAACTGTTCGAACTAAAAGAAAATTTTATTAAGTATAGATTATAATGGAAACATAATTATATATATCTTGAAGAACGTAAATAAATTTAGATTGTTTATTCAAGTAATTTAACACCGATAAAACAAACTACTTTACAACATAGGTTTTATTAAATAGTAATATTTACTGTAATAGCTTTTTATATCATTATATATTAACCAGACTAGTAAGTCATGTCCTAAAAATATATTATTATATATAGATACTCACTGACTGAATATGTTATATATGTTTATATTATTTTCTTTTAAAACTTTTTCGTTTAACAGTTTAATTTATCATTCATATTTATGTTGTATTAATTTGTTATGTAATTTAGTTACAGGTTATTTTATTAAAATAATATTATTATTTTAATTGTATCTTTTAATTATATTTATAAACGATATTGTCATATTAGTATAAGTATTACCACATATACATACCCTTATTAGCCTTAAAGCATACACATATTCAGTATTCTTCAATAATATTATCGGTAACAAATAATTATTTATTATAGAATTATTAAGTTAATATATAAATATAATTTTAAAATATTTCATTGGAATAAATTTATCTGGATTTACATAAATACATTGATATTGATAGTTATTTAGACGGTATACTATATATTAATAGATCTAATCATTATTTATTTAAATGATTGTTATATGGAATATATTAACCAATTTAAATAATGTTATACGAATTGCATTGTTATGTATAATAACAATGTAAGTATAATTATATCAGATAGTTATAATTATATTACACTTAATGTGGATATTTATGTATTATTTATGTATTATTTATGTATAACTTAATATGCAAACTTCATGCCAATAAACACTACAATTCATTTATAATCTACTAGTTATACACATTGGTATATAATGTAATATAGGGATGCTATATTATATATTAACATGCATAAATATATATATTTAATTTGTATTCATTTGTAAAATAGTGTATGGTTTGTATTACAAACAAGTATAAAATGTATACATAATTAATAACATATACATGAAATAAATGATAAAATTATCAACGAATTTGAAATCCCATAGAATTAGATTACTATACGATACGAGTATGGGACAACGCCCGCATTACTCGAGACCTAAACGCACGCCACAATATTTACCTATGACAATCAATACAGGTGTTTTCAAATTTACGGATAATTACTCAAGCAATGACTGGTAAGTTGTCCATTAAAGTACAATATAGCATGCATATATGTAGTAATTGTATTTGCCAACTGGCCTTATACATTATTAACTAGTCTTGGTTGTTTGTTATTGGTAAATACATGTATAGGAGATAGATTTATTCATTACAACTTAATGTGATTTATTTCACTACATAATCAGATCTTTTTTCATAAAAGTAAAATTTCCTATACTATTCATTTGTATATATTATCTGTATAGTTAAACAAAATATTACGGTAAGTATCATATAACGTTTAAAAATTATATTTATGTAAAAAGTATTATTTAATTAAATATATATAGAATAATAACAAATTAAAGCTAAATAATTTAACTTTATAATTAAATGAACCAAGTTTTGATGATACTTTATTATTGAATTTATAATTTCAAGTTATCTAGTTTTTAATAAGTAAAAACTAACAATGATATATAAATATTTTGAATTATAAAATATTATAATATATTATATATACATATTTAATATTATAAATGTAACTATATTCATACTTAAATAGTGTTATCATTTCTATATATATCAGATTATTCATTAGTATTTGAATATAATAAATAATATCAGATATTATTACATACTTAACTTAAAACCAGCGAATGGTAAATATCTCATATGATTCACAATATATTTACACAATATAAAAAATGTGTTTTCCTGAAATCAAAAAATTACTGATAATACCTCATTTTATTGAGTTATTTAAATCATGGTTATTATTAAATTAACATAATCTAACCCTATACGGCACCCGATAACTTTGTAGCGAGTAACAATATCAAATATTAATTTAATAATATATTAGGCATGGGAGTATTATCTAGTGCTTTACAATATCACAATATAAATGTTAATGAAATATGTGGAATATTTACAGAATTAACAAATTACTCCACATTGATGTACTAGCCACTACTCTACTCTACTCTACTCTACCCTACCCTACCCTACCCTACCATACCCTACTTTACTCTATTCTACTCTACTCTACTCTACTCTACTCTACTCTACCCTACCCTACTCTACTCTACTCTACTCTACCCTACCCTACCCTACCCTACCCTACCCTACCCTACCCTACCCTACCCTACCCTACCCTACCCTACCCCGATCCGATCCACTCCACTCCACTCCACTCCACTCCACTCCACTCCACTCCACTCCACTCCACTCCACTCCACTCCACTCCACTCCACTCCACTCCACTCCACTCCACTCCACTCCACTCCACTCCACTCCACTCCACTCCACTCCACTCCACTCCACTCCACTCCACTCCACTCCACTCCACTCCACTCCACTCCACTCCACTCCACTCCACTCCACTCCACTCCACTCCACTCCACTCCACTCCACTCCACTCCACTCCACTCCACTCCACTCCACTCCACTCCACTCCACTCCACTCCACTCCACTCCACTCCACTCCACTCCACTCCACTCCACTCCACTCCACTCCACTCCACTCCACTCCACTCCACTCCACTCCACTCCACTCCACTCCACTCCACTCCACTCCACTCCACTCCACTCCACTCCACTCCACTCCACTCCACTCCACTCCACTCCACTCCACTCCACTCCACTCCACTCCACTCCACTCCACTCCACTCCACTCCACTCCACTCCACTCCACTCCACTCCACTCCACTCCACTCCACTCCACTCCACTCCACTCCACTCCACTCCACTCCACTCCACTCCACTCCACACTACTCTACTCTACTCTACTCTACTCTACTCTACTCTACTCTACTCTACTCTACTCTACTCTACTCTACTCTACTCTACTCTACTCTACTCTACTCTACTCTACTCTAATACCATACTATAATACCCTACTATAATACCCTACTCTACTACTCTACTCTACTACTCTATTCTACTACTCTACTCTACTACTCTACTCTACTACTCTACTCTACTACTCTACTCTACTACTCTACTCTACTACTCTACTCTACTATTTTACTCTACTACACTACTCTTCTATACTCTATTCTACTCTAATACCCTACCCTACTCTACTACTCTACTCTACTACTCTACTCTACTAATCTACTCTAATAGCCTACATTAATACCCTACTCTACTACTCTACTCTACTACTCTACTCTAATAGCCTACATTAATACCCTACTCTACTACTCTACTATATTCTACTCAACTATATTCTACTCAACTACTCTACTCTACTACTCTACTCAACTTCTCTACTCTACTAATCTACTATACTATTCTACTCTACTACTCTACTCTACTACTCTACTACTCTACTCATTTATTCTACTCTACTACTCTATTCTACTACTCTACTCTACTACTCTACTCTACTACTCTACTCTACTCTACTACTCTACTCTACTACTCTACTCTACTACTCTACTCTACTACTCTACTCTAATACTTTACTCTACTACTCTACTCTACTACTCTACTCTACTACTCTACTCTACTACTCTACTCTACTACTCTACTCTACTACTCTACTCTACTGCTCTACTCTACTACTCTACTCTACTACTCTACTCTACTACTCTACTCTACTACTCTACTCTACTACTCTACTCTACTACTCTACTCTACTAATCTACTCTACTACTCTACTCTACTACTCTACTCTACTACTCTACTCTACTACTCTACTCTACTACTCTACTCTACTACTCTACTCTACTACTCTACTCTACTACTCTACTCTACTACTCTACTCTACTACTCTACTCTACTACTCTACTCTACTACTCTACTCTACTACTCTACTCTACTATTTTACTCTACTACACTACTCTACTCTAGTACTCTACTAAACTACAATACTCTACTACTCTACTCTACTACTCTACTCTACTACTCTACTCTACTACTCTACTCTACTACTCTACTCTACTACTCTACTCTACTACTCTACTCTACTACTCTACTCTACTACTCTACTCTACTACTCTACTCTACTACTCTACTCTACTACTCTACTCTACTACTCTACTCTACTACTCTACTCTACTACCATACTCTACTATTTTACTCTACTACACTACTCTACTCTACTACTCTACTAAACTACCATACTCTACTACTCTACTCCACTCTACTAGTATACTCTACTACTCTACTCTACTACTCTACTCTACTACTATACTCTACTATTTTACTCTACTACACTACTCTACTCTACTACTCTACTAAACTACCATACTCTACTACTCTACTCTACTACTCTACTCTACTACCATACTCTACTATTTTACTCTACTACACTACTCTACTCTACTACTCTACTCTACTACCATACTCTACTACTCTACTCTACTACTCTACTCTACTCTACTACTCTACTCTACTACTCTACACTACTACACTACTCTACTACACTACTCTACTCTAGTACTCTACTAAACTACCATACTATACTACTCTACTCTACTACTCTACTCTACTACTCTACTCTACTACTCTACTCTACTACTCTACTCTACTACTCTACTCTACTACTCTACTCTACTACTCTACTCTACCACTCTACTCTACCACTCTACTCTACTACTCTACTCTACTACTCTACTCTACTACTCTACTCTACTACTCTACTCTACTACTCTACTCTACTACTCTACTCTACTACTCTACTCTACTACTCTACTCTACTACTCTACTCTACTACTCTACTCTACTACTCTACTCTACTACTCTACTCTACTACTCTACTCTACTACTCTACTCTACTAATCTGCTCTACTACTCTACTCTACTACTCTACTCTACTACTCTACTCTACTACTCTACTCTACTACTCTACTCTACTACTCTACTCTACTACTCTACTCTACTACTCTACTCTACTCTACTACTCTACTCTACTACTCTACTCTACTACTCTACTCTACTACTCTACTCTACTACTCTACTCTACTACTCTACTCTACTACTCTACTCTACTACTCTACTCTACTACTCTACTCTACTACTCTACTCTACTACTCTACTCTACTACTCTACTCTACTACTCTACTCTACTACTCTACTCTACTACTCTACTCTACTACTCTACTCTACTACTCTACTCTACTACTCTACTCTACTATTTTACTCTACTACACTACTCTACTCTAGTACTCTACTAAACTACCATACTCTACTACTCTACTCTACTACTCTACTCTACTACTCTACTCTACTACTCTACTCTACTACTCTACTCTACTACTCTACTCTACTACTCTACTCTACTACTCTACTCTACTACTCTACTCTACTACTCTACTCTACTACTCTACTCTACTACTCTACTCTACTACTCTACTCTACTACTCTACTCTACTACTCTACTCTACTACTCTACTCTACTACTCTACTCTACTACTCTACTCTACTACTCTACTCTACTACTCTACTCTACTACTCTACTCTACTACTCTACTCTACTACTCTACTCTACTACTCTACTCTACTACTCTACTCTACTACTCTACTCTACTACTCTACTCTACTACTCTACTCTACTACTCTACTCTACTACTCTACTCTACTACCATACTCTACTATTTTACTCTACTACACTACTCTACTCTACTACTCTACTAAACTACCATACTCTACTACTCTACTCTACTCTACTACTATACTCTACTACTCTACTCTACTACTCTACTCTACTACCATACTCTACTATTTTACTCTACTACACTACTCTACTCTACTACTCTACTAAACTACCATACTCTACTACTCTACTCTACTACCATACTCTACTACTCTACTCTACTACTCTACTCTACTACTCTACTCTACTACTCTACACTACTACACTACTCTACTACACTACTCTACTCTACTACTCTACTAAACTACCATACTCTACTACTCTACTCTAATACTCTCTACATATACACTATATTTGTATGCCCTAGTGATATGACAGGTATCATACTCTAATTAGTAATGGTGTGTATATGACTCATCATTTCTTGCATTTCATCAGTAACATTTAATGTTACCAATGATAATAGAACTTGTAAATTATGTTATAATATAACATGTTAACAGGTCTGTTATTAAAAATATATTAATCTATATCGAAATTATTTAATTGATATTGATAATATGTAATAATAATAGAAAATAATAGTGAATAAAATGATATAAAAGATAATACAAAACTTCAGTAATCTTATTTTATAAATAGAACAACATATTGAATAGAAGTAGATAGATTAAAATTAAGTAGAATATTACCCATGCAGGATATGTATAGGATGGCGAGTAGAGTGACCAGTAGAGTGGCTAGTAAAGTAACCAGTTGAGTGAACAGTAAAGTGACCTTTTGATCTTTATATGACCTTAATACAAACTGATTTATAATTTAAAAAAATAAATTTAAGATAATACAATTTGATTTTGATATTTTTTTCAAGAATGTTCTATATTCAAATTACCTTTTGTAAATAAATTGTTATCCAATTGATTTGTGTAATCTCTATAAACTGATACTATCATATATAAAATTGATTGTTGGTATAATACATCTGTAATTCAAAAAACTCATAAAAAACATCTACAACATTGAAATCTTATAGCAATAGTATTAAACAAACTATATATATACATATACATATATATATATATATATATATATATATATATATGTATATATATATATATATACACACACATATATATATATATATATACACATATATATATATATATATATATATATATATATATATATATACACATATATATATATATATATATATATATATATATATATACTTTTTGCACTTGAAAATTGAATGATTGATATTAATCTTGTTTTGTATGCCATTTATACTATTATTAATTTAATATTCAACTAATCTTATGTGAAATGTATGATACATAATATAATCATTTTAAAGTACTTTCTAACATTTCTTAATAATTTTAATTCATTAATTTAAATAATTTTAATTATTTATTTGAATCTAAAACATTTACATATATAAATATAAACATTATATGTTAATAAGCTTAATGTATAATATAATAAAATGTATATTCAAATTGTATATTTTAGGTATATATTATATAGGAGGCCAAAGAATCACTAGTAATCCCTTATATTTTTGTGCATTGTTAATTATAATAAATGATTCACTATATGATTAATATATATATATATATATATATATATATATATATATATATTATATACTATTTATTAAAATACATTAAATGCCATTTGTTTCTAATGCAGGTAGAATAAAGCAAAAGTCATTGTTACATTGTTCTTATTTACATTGTCACTAAATGTTTATGTTATAATTTATCTTTAAAAGAAATTCTTGTAAACCACAAGTTGGTTGTTTTTACAATTGCATTATAATGACATTAGTATGACATTGAAATTAGTAATATATGCCTGTAATCTAAGCAAGGTCATATATATAATTCCAAAACAATATAGTTAAACATACAATAAGTCATGTTTCTGTGTTCGTTTCATTAGATCACAGTGTAACAGGCACAGATAATGTATGCCATTTATCTGCAACGATATAGAACTCAATAATCTTAATATATTGATAACTTACTAATAATATATATATACATAATATTAGGATAAATGCCTTTGCTGAATTATGTATCTGGTTAATGTATTGTTTGTTTCATTTGATGGCATGATTTAATGATCATAATATATGCACCTTTAATAATATAAATGTTGTAAATATATTGAACTGTAGTCAATAATGTACCTGTTACTATGCACTATTTATTATCAACCACATTCATAAGTATATATTTACATTATATATTGTTTAAAATTAGTTTATACTCAAAAAATTATCTAATGAAGACAATAAATTATAATATTTTATATAATAATAAATAATAGTGATTATATAATACAATATTATATCATATAATATTAAATTTGAAATGATTACAATATGGGTATGCATTTTCATTAAACTCAATATTTATTTATTTACTACAAATTGATATGATTACATACTAAATATTTAAAAATATTAAAATAGTTTATAATATATATATATAACAGTATATTAATATTTATTACAAATATTTTAAAAACTTTATAAATATATTTTGCATGCATTTATCCAATAATAGTGAATTTCTAAAGAAATTCTATTTTTAGAATATATATATTACTATTAATAGCATTTTTTAACAATATTTTTCTTTCAATAATACAACTAATTATAAACAATTGTAAATTTTAAGGATTGTTTTAAAGTATTTCATTGAGACATTAGTATATATATACATATATATATATATATATATATATATATATATATATATATATATATAATTACTGAGATCAATATTTATACTGAAATATATAAATTTCATATATCAAATAGTGTATTTATAATCTGTTAAAATAACTGTTTTAACATAGTATTCATGGTATAACAGTCAAGATATAAATGAGTGAATTTATAATTATCAATAATTATTATATATTTATTCACATATTTCATAATATTAATATTTATCATCAAATTTAATATTTGTATAAATTATACTTCTCTGAAATTTATTTTCACAAAAAGTGATTTTATATCATGTATGTAACCAAGGTGTAAAAGTATTATATAAGTCCTATTACATTAAATACAGATATTGATTTGATATTACAGGCATATTCATATATTTGATTACCATTTACTAGAAGCCATTGTTTCTAGTTATGCAACATCTCCTAATAGCAGTCGACTGAGATCATAACTTAGATTATGACTGAGCTCATAACTGAGCTCATGACTGTGATCATGACTGAGATCACTACTGAGATTACGACTGAGATCATGACTGAGATCATGACTGAGATCACGACTGAGATCACGACTGAGATCACGACTGAGATCATGACTGAGATCACGACTGAGATCACGACTGAGATCACGACTGAGATCATGACTGAGATCACGACTGAGATCACGACTGAGATCACGACTGAGATCATGACTGAGATCATGACTGAGATCACGACTGAGATCACGACTGAGATCACGACTGAGATCATGACTGAGATCACGACTGAGATCACGACTGAGATCACGACTGAGATCATGACTGAGATCATGACTGAGATCACGACTGAGATCACGACTGAGATCACGACTGAGATCATGACTGAGATCACGACTGAGATCACGACTGAGATCACGACTGAGATCACGACTGAGATCATGACTGAGATCATGACTGAGATCATGACTGAGATCACGACTGAGATCATGACTGAGATCACGACTGAGATCACGACTGAGATCACGACTGAGATCACGACTGAGATCATGACTGAGATCACGACTGAGATCATGACTGAGATCACGACTGAGATCACGACTGAGATCACGACTGAGATCACGACTGAGATCATGACTGAGATCACGACTGAGATCATGACTGGGATCACGACTGGGATCACGACTGAGATCACGATTGATATCATTAGTGACCAGATTGGTCATTGTTATATTCGGTATGGTTAGTGGCTATTACAGTCATTACTTCAGGTACACTTTCAGTCTAGAATCCTGCTAGCGAGTGAACGCATCTAAATTACTTTCTAAATGCCATGTATTGTGTTATGTAATATATAACATTTAATGATTCACATTGTTCCACTAGATAATAGTCTGGGCAATTACTCTGTAATCATCTAACATACTATATTATCTAATTACTCACTGCTCTAAAATGAATAAATTGTAATTTGTGAATATAGTTTCGGATTACTGTGAAAAAGTGTATGTACATTTTACTGTCGTGACTTTACTTTATAAATTACAATAAGTTTAGATTCTCATGCAATGAATGTCAAAAATAATTAATTTAACCAAAAATATAATATAATGAAATAAATGTATTCAATAAAATTCTAAATAGAAGAAACTTTGTTTTCAAAGAAAACCAGTCAAACCCCTCCTATCAAAACTCTCCTATCAAAAATCAACTGTCACAACTCCTTAGTCAAAACCCTCCTGTCACAACTCCTCAGTCAAAACCCACATGTCAAAACCCTCCTGTCAAAACTCCTCAGTCAAAACTCCTCAGTCAAAACTCCTCAGTCAAAACTCCTCAGTCAAAACTCCTCAGTCAAAACTCCTCAGTCAAAACTCCTCAGTCAAAACTCCTCAGTCAAAACTCCTCAGTCAAAACTCCTCAGTCAAAACTCCTCAGTCAAAACTCCTCAGTCAAAACTCCTCAGTCAAAACTCCTCAGTCAAAACTCCTCAGTCAAAACTCCTCAGTCAAAACTCCTCAGTCAAAACTCCTCAGTCAAAACTCCTCAGTCAAAACTCCTCAGTCAAAACTCCTCAGTCAAAACTCCTCAGTCAAAACTCCTCAGTCAAAACTCCTCAGTCAAAACTCCTCAGTCAAAACTCCTCAGTCAAAACTCCTCGGTCAAAACTCTTCAGTCAAAACTCCTCAGTCAAAACTCCTCAGTCAAAACTCCTCAGTCAAAACTCCTCAGTCAAAACTCCTCAGTCAAAACTCCTCAGTCAAAACTCCTCAGTCAAAACTCCTCAGTCAAAACTCCTCAGTCAAAACTCCTCAGTCAAAACTCCTCAGTCAAAACTCCTCAGTCAAAACTCCTCAGTCAAAACTCCTCAGTCAAAACTCCTCAGTCAAAACTCCTCAGTCAAAACTCCTCAGTCAAAACTCCTCAGTCAAAACTCCTCAGTCAAAACTCCTCAGTCAAAACTCCTCAGTCAAAACTCATCAGTCAAAACTCATCAGTCAAAACTCATCAGTCAAAACTCATCAGTCAAAACTCATCAGTCAAAACTCATCAGTCAAAACTCCTCAGTCAAAACTCCTCAGTCAAAACTCCTCAGTCAAAACTCCTCAGTCAAAACTCCTCAGTCAAAACTCCTCAGTCAAAACTCCTCAGTCAAAACTCCTCAGTCAAAACTCCTCAGTCAAAACTCATCAGTCAAAACTCATCAGTCAAAACTCATCAGTCAAAACTCATCAGTCAAAACTCCTCAGTCAAAACTCCTCAGTCAAAACTCCTCAGTCAAAACTCCTCAGTCAAAACTCCTCAGTCAAAACTCCTCAGTCAAAACTCCTCAGTCAAAACTCCTCAGTCAAAACTCCTCAGTCAAAACTCCTCAGTCAAAACTCCTCAGTCAAAACTCCTCAGTCAAAACTCCTCAGTCAAAACTCCTCAGTCAAAACTCCTCAGTCAAAACTCCTCAGTCAAAACTCCTCAGTCAAAACTCCTCAGTCAAAACTCCTCAGTCAAAACTCCTCAGTCAAAACTCCTCAGTCAAAACTCCTCAGTCAAAACTCCTCAGTCAAAACTCCTCAGTCAAAACTCCTCAGTCAAAACTCCTCAGTCAAAACTCCTCAGTCAAAACTCCTCAGTCAAAACTCCTCAGTCAAAACCCTCAAGTCTATTATATTTTTCTTATACTTATATTCAATTAATTGATAAAACAAATAATTTCATATAATTTCATACAAATCTATTTCCATCAAATATAGAACTCGATACCTATAAAGATATTCCCTATTGATTAACACCATATTGGGGCATAACATAGATTAGAACGCAGTTTGATAGTTTTTTGGTTATACAAGCTTTAATGATTGCACATCCATGTTATCTCCCAGTAACACCTCATAACACACACTATTCCAACCTCTATATACGTTATTGGTTCGAGAAATGTGTTGATACATTTGTAAGTATAACTTCGCCAGAGTTCGAAGTGTCATTAAAGTATTATTATTAAAGATTAGTGGTTCGTATCCATCTATAATATTTCCTGAAACCAAATCTCCCAATCGTATAAATGCTAAACTTTGCAAAATGTCACAGAATAGTTTTAATTCGTCGTTTTTTTAGATATATTAGTAACTTATTACAGAAACGAGATCGATGAGTTGCCTCTGTATTTCTTTAGGTTCCAAAATGATGTAACATCGAGTGATGAGTATGTATTCTATAGCTTCGTATACGTATCTGCATTACAATAGATTATGCGGATATTCCCGTTATGCAATTACAATTGTAGAAATGCTTTACATTTGACTCATCACCTCGTGATCGGACGTATAATAAAGCGTTTGTATGCATGCTACCCACCTGTGACAATAATACGCCCGCATTACTGATTTGACATATTCGTATTGGTCAATTAATCCACGTCGGTAGTAAACTATAGTCTCCCAGAAAATAGAATAACGTAATTATTATATAAAATATTTATGAATATCTTCAAAATATATTTTAACATTTTTAGAAAATCACCCAGGTCATTTTTTTTTATTTGTAGTTTAAATTTATTATGTTTATTTTTTATTTAAAGTAATTATATAATATTGTATTATTATTAACTATTAATTACATCATCTGTTATCTTGCGGATGAATTTTTTTGTAAAATCATTGATGATTCTTCAAAAATAAAAATAATATTGAAGGATTTATTAAATGCAAAAAATGCAATTACATGGATGGTTTAATTCCCAAGAAAACAATTTTATATAACAATTATACAATCTTATATAATTATTTTAAATAAAAAATATATTATTACTGCTAATCAAATAGATAATAACTTTTATTAGCCTGGATGATTTCTTGGGTAAACATGCAGCTATAATTTCTAGAAAACTAATAATATATTGGTAATTTATTTTCTAGGAATTAGAGGAATATATGCAATTGTATATACTCAGTAAACAATGGTGTAATTGTTTGTAGATATATATATATATATATATATATATATATATGTATATGTATATGTATATGTATTTATATATATATATGTATATATATATATATATATATATATATATATATATATATATATATATATATATATATAAATACATATACATATATATATATAAATACATATACATATACATATACATATACATATACATATACACATATACATCTATATATACACTTGCATAAAAAAATCTAAAATTACCTGTATTTTTCTAGTATTTATTGTTTTTAGGTATATATTTCTATTCAAAATAATTTAATATCTCGTCGATATATAAGATAAATTCTATAAGGGTGAGCATATGCTATATAGTACAATATATATTATAAAATGCAAAAAGCGAAATCACCTGCAATATTTACCTGGTATATTACTAATCATATACAACTAGTAGTGTATAATATACAGCTGTATAGACATGCAGACTGCATACTACACATACACTATGGGATTGACTATAAACATTATTTGTTTTGACGACGGGGATATATGTTCATACATTAAACTATGCGTGTATCAATACATAAATACTGGATTGTATCATAAACATCTTGACAAAAATATATCTGGGCGTGGCCTAGTTTGATGGACAGTTGAATATATATGTATATGTATTCATACTAAGTCAACAAACCAGATTATTTGATTTAATGCATTATGTATTTTCTTTTATATTATTCAATCATATTTTAACTAATAACATAATTAGATAAAACTATCAAATCTATTTAAAAATTTGAGTCGTTATGGTATATATAGTGTATGTCCAGGAAACTAGATAATGTGTTATACAATCTTATGTAATTATTTAAAATATAAACTAAACATAATATGTTTACAAATAACAACAAAATAAGTTGGCTCGTGCTGTTCTCTGGGTAATTTTAACAACAACATATAACTGTAGTTATACACGCACACCATATAACTATAGTTATACACAATATACAACACATATACAACATATATGATGTAGTTGTAATTACTCAGCAATGGAAATACTTCGTATATCCTACCCTCACACGTATATATAGGTAATTATGTAATTATAATGAATTCGTATTTAATTCCTTAATAAATTGTAATTTAATATCATGTGTATACTTATATAAATAGAATGCTTATTAATTGTAGAATTAATTATGAATTATTTTTGGAAATATTTCAAAATGATCCTTAATATGTCATATTTATTTATTTATAGAATTCCTATCTGCATTCTATTTCAATTAATGTCATTACATTCCTATACTAAGTGTCTGACACTACGTTTCTGATACTACATTTCTGACATTGATTTTCTGACACTACGTTTCTAACACTAATTTTCTGACACTACGTTTCTAACACTACTTTTCTGATACTACGTTTCTAACACTAATTTTCTGACACTACGTTTCTGACACTACTTTTCTGACACTACGTCTCTGCCACAACGTTTCTGACACTACGTTTCTAACACTACTTTTCTGACACTACGTTTCTAACACTACTTTTCTGATACTACGTTTCTAACACTAATTTTCTGACACTACGTTTCTGACACTACTTTTCTGACACTACGTCTCTGCCACAACGTTTCTGACACTACGTTTCTAACACTACTTTTCTGACACTACGTTTCTGACACTACGTCTCTGCCACAACGTTTCTGATACTACGTTTATTACACCACTTTTCTGATATTACTTTTCTGACACTACGTCTCGTACATTATGTTTCTTACACTACATTTCTGAAATTGATTTTCTGACACTACGTTTCTAACACTACTTTTCTGATACTACTTTTCTGATACTACTTTTCTGATACTACTTTTCTGATACTACTTTTCTGATACTATTTTCCTGACACCACGTATCTGATACTATATTTCTGACACTACATATCTGACACTACGTTTCTGACACTACGTTTCTGACACTACTTTTCTAACACTAATTTTCTAACACTAATCCTTACGTAGATCTTACAAAACCTAAGTCAAGATTACATACACAACTTTCAAATCCTATTATATGTATGCTTTTATGCCTGAGTGTGTCTGCGTGTGCTCTAGTCATACTTTATAGTGATGTTATTATAAATTACTTCCCCATTTATTTAGGTCTAGTGAAGTCATCGATGAAAGTTTTTAAGATTACAGATTTTGTTAATATTGATTTTCAACACTATTATTAATGTCATATTAATGTCATATTAATATCATATTAATATCATATTAATGTCATATTAATGTCATATTAATATCATATGTGTGTTAAAACACAATAGATTTAAGTTGGCAGTTTTTAATTTTGTTATTATGTATATTGAATATACTAATGTAACATAAATAGGATATAAGATATATGATATATGTTGTATGATACTAATGTATGAGATATAGGATACGCTTTTTAATTGATATTACTACCAAACTAGATTCAATACAACTTAGAGTATTGATATGTATATTAAATTATCTTTAATATAAAGAAGAGTGTGTATATATACAAATACACACGCATGCACATATACGCACACACACACATATACACATACACACACACATATATACACATACGCACACACACACATACACACGTACATTTATATACATACTTACACACGCCTATATATATATATATGCACACACACACACACACACGTACATTTATATACATACTTACACACGCCTATATATATATATATATATATATATATATATATATATACATGTGTGTGTGTGTGTGTGTATTAAACACTAATGCATATCGATTATAGATTAGTTCAAATGTCAATAATCAATACTCAATACTTAATTCTAAATGTGCAGTACTTAATACTTAATACTCAGTACTTAATACTCAATACTAATACTCAGTACTTAATTCTCAGTTCTTAATACTCAGTTCTTGATACTCAGTATTTAATACTCAGTACTTAATACTCAGTATTTAATACGTAATACTTAGTACTTAATAACAAGTTCTTAATACTCAGGACTTAATAACAAGTACTTAATACTCAGTACTTAATACTCAGTACTTAATACTCAGTATTCAGTACTACATTTTCAATACTCAGTACTTTATACTTAATACTCAGTACTTAATTTTCAATAATCAGTACTTAATTATCAATACTCAGTACTTAATTCTCAATACTCAGTACTCAGTACTTAATTTCTATACTCAGTGCTTAATACTTAATACTAAGTATTCAGTACTTAATTTGCAGAACTCAATAATCAATACTTAATACTTAGTACTCAGTTCTTAATTTTTAATACTCAGTACTCAGGACTTAATTTTCAATAATCAGGACTTAATTTTCAATACTTAGTACTTAATACTCAGTACTTAATTTTCAATACTCAATACTTAATAAACAGTAGCTCTAATCTCAGCGGTAGTTTATAATGTATCTCACTGAATGTAACAATAGAAACACTGATTATAAAATAATACAGGTTTTAATATATTATATTTATATTCTATTATAATATATAAGATTTGCATTTACGACATTTGTGTTTCTATCTTATATTATTAATCACGATTCATTTTGCATATATAGTTCTAAAAGATATATAGTTACAATTTATAATAACAATGGATAACAATACGTGAATCATCAACTAAAGAAGAAATATTACTGTTGTGAGTATAGTGAGTGTAGTGACTGTAGTGAGAGTAGTGTCTGTAGTGAGTGTAATGACTGTAGTGAGTGTAGTGACTGTAGCGAGTGTAGTGAGTGTAAATAGTGTAGTGAGTGCATATAGTGGAGTGAGTGTAGATAATGTTGTGAGTGTAGTGAGTGTAGTGAGTGTAGTGATTGTAAATAGTGTAGTGAGTGCATATAGTGTAGTGAGTGTAGATAATGTAGTGAGTGTAGTGAGTGTAGTGAGTATATTGAGTGTAGTGAGTGTAGTGAGTGTAGAGAGAGATAGAGTAGTGAGTGTAATGAGTAAAATTAGAGTAGTGAGAGTAATAAGTATAGTGACTGTAGTGAGTGTAGTAAGTGTAATGAGTGCAGTGAGTGTAGTAAGTGTAATGAGTGTAGGTAGTGTAGTGAATGTAGTAAGTATAGTGAGTGTAGTGAGTGTAGTGAGTGTAGTGAGTGTAGTGAGTGTAGTGAGTGTAGTGTGTATAGTGAGTGTAGTGAGAGTAGTGAGTGTAGTAAGTGTAGTGAGTGTAATAAGTGTAATGAGTGCAGTGAGTATAGTGAGTGTAGTAAGTGTAATGAGTGTAGTGAGTGTAGGTAGTGTAGTTAATGTAGTAAGTATAGTGAGTGTAGTGAGTGTATTGAGTGTATATAGTGAAGTGAGAGTAGTGAGTGCAGTGAGTGTATACACTCACTGCACTCACTACTCTCACTATAGTGAGTGCAGTGAGTATAGTGAGTGTAGTGAGTGTAGTGAGTGTAGTGAGAGTAGTGAGTATAATGAGAGTAGTGAGTGTAGTGAGTATAGTGACTGTAGTGAGTGTAGTAAGTGTAATGAGTGCAGTGAGTGTAGTAAGTGTAGTGAGAGTAGTGAGTGCAGTGAGTGTAGTGAGTGCAGTGAGTGTAGTGAGTGTATTGAGTGTAGTGAGTGTAGTGAGTGTTGTGAGTGTAGTGTAGTGAGTGTAGTGAGTGTAGTGAGTGTAGTGAGTATAGTGAGTGTAGTTAGTGTAGTGAGTATAGAGAGAGTAATGAGTGTAGTGAGTATAATGAGAGTAGTGAGTGTAGTGAGTATAGTGAATGTAGTGAGTGTAGTAAGTGTAATGAGTGCAGTGAGTGTAGAGAGAGTAATGAGTGTAGTGAGTATAATGAGAGTAGTGAGTGTAGTGAGTATAGTGAATGTAGTGAGTGTAGTAAGTGTAATGAGTGCAGTGAGTGTAGTGAGAGTAGTGAGAGTAGTGAGAGTAGTGTGTGTAGTGAGTGTAGTGAGTGTATGTAGTGTAGTGAATGTAGTAAGTATAGTGAGTGTAGTGAGTGTATTGAGTGTAGTGAGTGTAGTGAGAGTAGTGAGTATAATAAGAGTAGTGAGTGTAGTGAATGTAGTAAGTATAGTGAGTGTAGTGAGTTTAGTGAGTGTACTGAGTGTAGTGAGTGTAGTGAGTGCAGTGAGTGTAGTGAGTGCAGTGAGTGCAGTGAGTGTAGTGAGTGTAATGAGTGTTGTGAGTGTAGTGTAGTGAGTGTAGTGAGTGTATGTAGTGTAGTGAATGTAGTAAGTATAGTGAGTGTAGTGAGTGTAGTGAGTGTAGTGAGTGTAGTGAGTGTATTGAGTGTAATGAGTGTTGTGAGTGTAGTGTAGTGAGTGTAGTGAGTGTAGTGAGTGTAGTGAGTGTATTGAGTGCAGTGAGTGTAGTGAGTGTAGTGAGTTTTGTTAGTGTATTGAGTGTAGTGAGTGTAGTGAGTGCAGTGAGTGTAGTGAGTGCAGTGAATGTAGTGAGTGCAGTGAGTGTAGTGAGTGTAATGAGTGTTGTGAGTGTAGTGTAGTGAGTGTAGTGAGTGTAGTGAGTGTAGTGAGTGTATTGAGTGTAGTGAGTGTAGTGAGAATAGTGAGTATAATGAGAGTAGTGAGTGTAGTGAGTATAGTGACTGTAGTGAGTGCAGTGAGTGTAGTGAGTGCAGTGAGTGTAGTGAGTGTAGTGAGTGTAGTGAATGTAGTAAGTATAGTGAGTGTAGTGAGTTTAGTGAGTGTACTGAGTGTAGTGAGTGCAGTGAGTGTAGTGAGTGCAGTGAGTGTAGTGAGTGTAATGAGTGTTGTGAGTGTAGTGTAGTGAGTGTAGTGAGTGTAGTGAGTGTAGTGAGTGTATTGAGTGCAGTGAGTGTAGTGAGTGTAGTGAGTTTTGTTAGTGTAGTGAGTATAGTGACTGTAGTGAGTGTAGTAAGTGTAATGAGTGCAGTGAATGTAGTAAGTGTAGTGAGTGTAGTGAGTGTAGTGAGTGTATTGAGTGCAGTGAGTGCAGTGAGTGTAGTGAGTGCAGTGAGTGTAGTGAGTGCAGTGAGTGTAGTGAGTGTAATGAGTGTTGTGAGTGTAGTGTAGTGAGTGTAGTGAGTGTAGTGAGTGTAGTGAGTGTATTGAGTGCAGTGAGTGTAGTGAGTGTAGTGAGTTTTGTTAGTGTAGTGAGTATAGTGACTGTAGTGAGTGTAGTAAGTGTAATGAGTGCAGTGAATGTAGTAAGTGTAGTGAGTGTAGTGAGTGTAGTGAGTGTATTGAGTGCAGTGAGTGTTGTGAGTGTAGTGAGTGTAGTGAGTGTAGTGAGTGTAGTGAGTGCAGTGAGCGCAGTGTGTGTAGTGAGTGTATTGGATGCAGTGAGTGTAGTGAGTGTAGATAGTATAGTGTGTGTAGTTAGTTGGTATGTTATGTATAATGATATAATCTAATTTACAGGTGAGGACATATGTCCCTCACTCTCTCCCTTGAAATCTAATTGCAGCAATATACACACACATATTCATAGAGATGTTATAAGTTACTCATATTGATTATCTACCATTGGGTCTTACAATTAGAATCACATACTTAGGTTCTTAAAATGAACTCATTCCTATATCTTACAATGAGGACTGTCCACTGTAGAATTTAAGATAAGGAAATATAATTTCATCTTTTATTGGGGATCTTATATCGGGGATCTTATATTATGGATCTTATATCGGGGATATTATATTGGGATTGGGATTATTTTATATTGGGATCTTATATTGGGGATCTTATATTGGGGTTCTTATATTGGGGATATATTATACCGAAGATTTTATATATTAGGTATTATACTGCGAACATTACTTTAAGGGTTTTTTACAGAGAATATTAAACTGAGGATCTTAATTTGTGGAATTTACACTACATATATGACACTAAGGTCTAATAGCCCTTTGGTTCAAGCCCTTTGGTTCAAACCCCTTGAATCAATCCCCTCCAGTGAATACATCTTGATATCATTATTAGCAATATTAGTATTGATGCATCAGCAGGCGTTTGTGTTATGCTGTCTGTCATGGGCTATCGTATAGTCTGCTTTCTATTCACTTTTGTAAGAAATAACTTTACATATATGTCAATTATAATTTACACAGTTATATATATATATATATATATATATATATATATACGTTTCTCTAAAATATTACATATACGGTTTTCAATATTAATTTACTAAGTAAATACTCTAGTTTATATCCACTATAAATACATTATAGTTTATATACACTATGTATGCACTATAGATTATATCCACTATAAATATACTGTAGTTTAATATAGAATCTATTTAATAATTCATAAATCATACAGAAAATAGAGGTGTAATTGTTTAATACAAATATTTCATTTGTTACCAAAATTATTGATTAACAAAATAAATTTTAGAAATGTAAAAAATGAAATTCCATAAATAAATGTTAACATTTCAATTATTCATAATTTATATTGGAATTATTTTTTTAATTAAATATCTCTTTCAAGGTAGAATTTAAAAATGTATTATATATATTTATATGTGATATATGAAAATAATAATTATAAATATAGAAGAAATGATTTTGTTTTAAATTTTAATTTGTATAATGAATGTCGCACACACACATTCGCACACATACTCTCAACTTCACTTACATACACACACATTCGCACACATACTCGCACCTTCACTTACATACACACACATTCGCACACATACTCGCACACTCAAACATACACACACACATTCGCACACATACTCTCACACTTACTCACATATACACACATTCGTACACATACTCACACATTCACTTACATACACACACATTCGCATACATACTCGTACACTCAAACATACACACACATTCGCACACAATACTCGCACCTTCACTTACATACATACACATTCGCACACTCAAACATACACACACACATATTCGCACACATACTCTCACATATACACACATTCGTACAAATACTCTTACCTTCACTTACATACACACACATTCGCACACATACTCGTACACTCAAACATACACACACATTCGCGCACATACTCTCACACTTACTCACATATACACACATTCGCACACATACTCGCACACTCAAACATACACACACATTTACACACATACTCTCACACTTACTCACATACACACAAATTAGCACACATACTCTCACATTTACTTACATATACATACATTCGCACACATACTCGCACCTTCACTTACATACACACACATTCGTACGCATACCCTCACACTCACTCACATACACACACATTCGCACACATACTCGCACCTTCTCTTACATACACGCACATTCACGCACATTCACACACATACCCTCACACTCACTCACATACACACACATTCGCACACATACTCGCACCTTCACTTAAATACACACACATTCGCACACATACTCGCACCTTCTCTTACATACACACACATTCACACACATACCCTCACACTCACTCACATACACACACATTCGCACACATACTCGCACCTTCACTTAAATACACACACATTCGCACACATACTCCCACATTTACTTACATACACACACATTCGCACACATACTCACACACTTACTCACATACACACACATTCGCACACATACTCGCACCTTCTCTTACATACACAGACATTCACACACATACCCTCACACTCAATCACAACACACACATTCGCACACATTCTCTCACCCTCACTTACATACACACACATTCGCATACATACTCGCACACTCAAATATACACACACATATACAACATGAGACCAATATACATGTAACTCAATACAACTAAGGTCCCAATTTAGCGGCTTGTCAACCCACCGGAAGTTATGATAAACATGCCAAGGACCGGAAGTGTCGAGTATTTCGAGTATTATTGTATACGGTGTAACTTTGTATTACAAACCTCTACATTGTAGTTTACACCGGTATTCTCTAACGTCATAGCCTAGCTGTGCAACTGTAATCCACGCTTCCTTATAATAATAATAATCCAAGAAACCTCAATGTCAGAAATAGAGGACTAATTCAACCAGACATTCTAAATGCCATTAATACCGCATGTCTACCGTATATCTATAGTTGATAACGTTGAATATGGTCAATACTATTATAACAAAATGATAAATTACAGTTATATTATATAATGGTTGGTTAAAAATAAAATAAACCCGTAATAGTTTGAATATAATCTTTTAAATGCAAATATATAACAGATGTACAATATACACTGTGTAGTGTACACTGTAGTGTACCGTGTAGTGTACTATGGGCATAGTATAGAGTATAGAGTAGAATGTACGTAGTACAGAGTATATAGGTCATCATAAACCCCAGGTACCACTTCCTACTTCCCTTTATTCCAGCGGCAGTGGAGTAAAAATGTGAGTTTATAACTGTAGTTATGTAAAATTATATACACTGTAAGATTGGTGGAATAATAGATATCATAATTTTTTATTAGCAATACATTAGTTATATATAAATATATATGCATATGTATCTTGACATTATGTGACGAGGATTATATGTCACTCTGGTTATCGAATCTAGACCACGGAGTATCCCTAGAATATTATTTGCTTTATGTGTCTCGAAAATCGAAGCTGTCACCATGAAATGAAATAGATAATGTATTAGATATTGTATTAGATAACACAGTAGATAATGAAGTAGACAAACTTGTTAAATACAATACTATTTTAGAGAGAAAGTTTATTATATAACATTTTATTGCATACTCCATTGTATTATTATATATATATATACTATTGGATAAACATCACTTTGTTTATATATTATATACGACTATAGATGTACATTATACAGTGTATAGTGTATAGTGTACATTGTACACTATACACCTGAATATATTTAATTAAGTGTTCCCTTAATAATATGATCGAACATGATCACAATTTCACTGAAGGCTATTTACAGCCTTCGTCGTATATATTGTCAATACGATATGATGAATACAGCTATTATGATTATCTCTTGCATTTACATACATCATAAGTAGATGTTTCATATCTAGACCGTCAGCTATTAATAATGTATTTAATAATGTATTTAATAATGTCATTGATAATGTCTTTAAGAATGTCTTTAGGAATGTCTAAGAATCTCTTTAAGAATGTCTAAAACTTGAAAACAAATTGTATCTTGTATCAAATGAACCCCGAAAAATAATCGTGTAATTTTAACTTGGAGTATTATATGATTTCTTTTATATTCAATAATGACCTGGAAATGAAAATAAAAGTTATGATAATAATCTATCTTCGTAGGGGACCTCAATAATGATGAAATGGTTGAGATTATTAGTTGGTTGAGCAATGCTCATTGAGCATCTATGTACACTAGATTGAGTTCTGTTATCATCGGCATGTCAGAAGTGCATTAGCGTTATAAAAGAACCTGCCTAGAGAAATAGACTCTAGAGCTATCTCTACTCTAGCGGTTTTGTTTACATGTATCTCCCATTACGGAAATCATTAGTCATATAGAATTGCGTACGACTTACTGTCGCCCATAGTGCATTCCGTTATATCTATATATACCCCTGTAGGTTTATATGTTGTGTTATTTCGCTTTGATATAGATACTAAGAGATGTGCTCTGGGATAGTGGCACTAGTCTGATATGTGGTGTTAGTGTAGTTCTTATTGTACTGATAACTGACCATTACCTCACTCTCCCGCATCTAACTCTCCCTGACACCTCACTCTAGCTCACACCTTACCCTCCTACACACCTTACCCTACCTTACACCTTACCCTCCCGCACACCTCATTCTACCTCACACCTCACTCTACCTTACACATTACCATCCCGCAAACCTCACCCTTTCGTACACCTCACTGTACCTTATACATTATCCTTCCGCACACTTCACTCTAACTCACACCTTACCCTCCCACACACCTCACTCTCCCGCACACCTCACCCTACCTCACACCTCACTCTACCTCACACCTTACCCTCCCGCACACCTCACTCTACCTCACACCTTACCCTCCCGAACACCTCATTCTACCTCACACCTCACTCTCCCGCACACCTCACCCTTTCGTACACCTCACTCTCCCGCACACCTCACCCTACCTCACACCTCACTCTACCTCACACCTTACCCTCCCGCACACCTCACTCTACCTCACACCTTACCCTCCCGAACACCTCATTCTACCTCACACCTCATTCTACCTCACACCTTACCCTCCCGCACACCTCACTCTCCCGCACACCTCACCCTACCTCACACCTCACTCTACCTCACACCTTACCCTCCCTCACACCTCATTCTACCTCACACCTCACTCTACCTCACACCTTACCCTCCCGCACACCTCACTCTACCTCACACCTTACCCTCCCGAACACCTCATTCTACCTCACACCTCACTCTGCCTCACACCTTACCCTCCCGAACACCTCATTCTACCTCACACCTCACTCTACCTCACACCTTACCCTCCCGAACACCTCATTCTACCTCACACCTCATTCTACCTCACACATAACCCTCCCGCACACCTCATTCTCCCGCACACCTCACCCTACCTCACACCTCACTCTACCTCACACCTTACCCTCCCGCACACCTCACTCTACCTCACACCTTACCCTCCCGAACACCTCATTCTACCTCACACCTCATTCTACCTTACACATTACCCTCCCGCACACCTCACCCTTTCGCACACCTTACTCTACCTCACACCTCACCCTTTAGCACACCTTACTCTATCTCACACCTCACTCTCCCGCACACCTCATCCTACCTCACACATTACCCTCCCGCACACATCATCCTCCTGCACACATCACCCTCCCGCACACCTCACTCTACCTCACACCTCACCCTTTCGCACACCTCATTCTACCTCACACCTCACCCTTTAGCACACCTCACTCTACCTACACCTCACCCTTTTGCACACCTCATACCTACCCTTTCGCACACATTACTCTACCTCACACATCACCCTTTCGTACACCTCATTCTACCTCACACCTCACCTTTTCGCACACCTCACTCTACATCACACTTCACCCTTTCGCACACCTCACCCTCCCGCACACCTTACTCTACCTCATACCTTAAGGACTAGCTAAGGACTAGCTAAGGACTAGCTAAGGACTAGCTAAGGACTAGCTAAAAATTAGCTAAGGACTAGCTAAGGACTAGCTAAGGACTAGCTAAGGACTAGCTAAGGACTAGCTAAGGACTAGCTAAGGACTAGCTTAGGACTAGCTAAGGACTAGCTAAGGACTAGCTAAGGACTAGCTAAGGACTAGCTAAGGGCTAGCTAAGGACTAGCTAAGGGCTTGCTAAGGTCTAGCTAAGGGCTAGCTAAGGACTAGCTAAGGACTAGCTAATGGCTTGCTAAGGACTAGCTAAGGACTAGCTAATGTCTAGCTAAGGACTAGCTAAGGACTAGCTAAGGACTAGCTAAGGACTAGCAAAGGACTAGCTAATGACTAGCTAAGGACTAGCTAAGGACTAGCTAAAGATTAGCTAAGGACTAGCTAAGGACTAGCTAAGGACTAGCTAAGGACTAGCTAAGGACTAGCTAAGGTCTAGCTAAGGACTAGCTAAGGACTAGCTAAGGACTAGCTAAGGACTAGCTAAGGACTAGCTAAGGACTAGCTAAGGACTAGCTAAGGACTAGCTAAGGACTAGCTAAGGACTAGCTAAGGACTAGCTAAGGACTAGCTAAGGACTAGCTAAGGACTAGCTAAGGACTAGCTAAGGACTAGCTAAGGACTAGCTAAGGACTAGCTAAGGACTAGCTAAGGACTAGCTAGGGACTAGCTAAGAACTAGCTAATGACTAGCTAAGGACTAGCTAAGGACTAGCTAAGGACTAGCTAAGGGCTAGCTAAGGACTAGGTAAGGACTAGCTAAGGACTAGCTAAGGACTAGCTAAGAACTAGCTAAGGACTAGGTAAGGACTAGCTAAGGACTAGCTAAGGACTAGCTAAGGACTAGCTAAGGACTAGCTAAGGATAGCTAATGACTAGCTAATGTCTAGCTAAGGACTAGCTAAGGACTAGCTAAGGACTAGCTAAGGACTAGCTAAGGACTAGCTAAGGACTAGCTAAGGACTAGCTAAGGTCTAGCTAAGGACTAGCTAAGGACTAGCTAAGGACTAGCTAAGGACTAGCTAAGGGCTTGCTAAGGTCTAGCTAAGGGCTAGCTAAGGACTAGCTAAGGACTAGCTAATGGCTTGCTAAGGACTAGCTAAGGACTAGCTAAGGACTAGCTAAGGACTAGCTAAGGACTAGCTAAGGACTAGCTAAGGACTAGCTAAGGACTAGCTAAGGACTAGCTAAGGACTAGCTAAGGACTAGCTAAGGACTAGCTAAGGACTAGCTAAGGACTAGCTAAGGACTAGCTAAGGACTAGCTAAGGACTAGCTAAGGACTAGCTAAGGACTAGCTAAGGACTAGCTAAGGACTAGCTAAGGACTAGCTAAGGACTAGCTAAGGACTAGCTAAGGACTAGCTAAGGACTAGCTAAGGACTAGCTAAGGACTAGCTAAGGACTAGCTAAGGACTAGCTAGGGACTAGCTAAGAACTAGCTAATGACTAGCTAAGGACTAGCTAAGGACTAGCTAAGGACTAGCTAAGGACTAGGTAAGGACTAGGTAAGGACTAGCTAAGGACTAGCTAAGGACTAGCTAAGAACTAGCTAAGGACTAGGTAAGGACTAGGTAAGGACTAGGTAAGGACTAGCTAAGGACTAGCTAAGGACTAGCTAAGGACTAGCTAAGGACTAGCTAAGGACTAGCTAAGGTCTAGCTAAGGTCTAGCTAAGGACTAGCTAAGGACTAGCTAAGGACTAGGTAAGGACTAGCTAAGGACTAGCTAAGGACTAGCTAAGGACTAGCTAAGGGCTTGCTAAGGTCTAGCTAAGGGCTAGCTAAGGACTAGCTAAGGACTAGCTAATGGCTTGCTAAGGACTAGCTAAGGACTAGCTAAGGACTAGCTAAGGACTAGCTAAGGACTAGCTAAGGACTAGCTAAGGACTAGCTAAGGACTAGCTAAGGGCTTGCTAAGGTCTAGCTAAGGGCTAGCTAAGGACTAGCTAAGGACTAGCTAATGGCTTGCTAAGGACTAGCTAAGGACTAGCTAAGGTCTAGCTAAGGTCTAGCTAAGGACTAGCTAAGGACTAGCTAAGGACTAGGTAAGGACTAGCTAAGGACTAGCTAAGGAATAGCTAAGGACTAGCTAATGACTAGCTAAGGACTAGCTAAGGACTAGCTAAGGACTAGCTAAGGACTAGCTAAGGACTAGCTAAGGACTAGCTAAGGGTTTGCTAAGGTCTAGCTAAATACGTTAATTAACACAGTACCTACGTGCTATCCTCGTGCGCTAGGTAATTACACATGACGTGCTTTGCACGCAGTGCAGTTAATTCCTTGTGGTACATTAGTATTACAGAAGTAGTAAACCATTGTCTTATTCTGATATGCATACACCCAATTAATAATGTTTATGATAGCACACGGCACATTATAAGATATATATATATATATATATATATATATATATATTAGAAATATAAGTATGCATGTACTACATTAAATATAATAATAATACCTCTGGTACAATGTACAATGTACACTGTACAATGTACACTGTACATTACACAGTATGTATTCTCAAACAATCAAGTTGATGATACATTTACTAGTGTCCAAAATTATTCTAGCTCGACGTAATTTCGTCTGTAATTATAAAGTTAATAATGCTAATTATATATTAGATAAGTATATAAATCATATTTTGACAATTGAATTAGTATTTTAAAAAATTAAATTAATTTTATAAATTATTTTTAATAATACTTATTACGTAACAGTTAACAAATTAAAATCATTATTTATTAAACAGGGGTTTTATATTATATATAAATATACGTTATACTCAGGAATATATATTATATTATACGCCAAACAATCCTAACGGAATAAAGTATATCGCATTCAAGTATAAATTGTATTTACAAAGTACATTATACAATAGCTTAGCTTGTAGAGGAATATCTTCTACTTTAAATTGTCTGTTTATTTATATCTTTATAGTATGTAATGTAATTGATATCCTAGCAGTACGATTTTGATTGGTCACCTTGACCACTAGTAATTCTGCAATACCTAAATATGATAAACTAAATATGTAAATATTTTCTAATAAACATTATACTTGCTAAATAACATATCATATATAATATTCATTTGAGATGAATTTAACTGATGGCATTAGCTAGATATTAGTCTTTCAGTAGATTATTAACTGAATTAACTGTATTAACTGTATTAACTGAATTAACTGTATTAACTGTATTAACTTTATTAACTGTATTAACTGTATTAACTGAATTAACTGTATTAACTGAATTAACTGAATTAACTGTATTAACTGTATTAACTGTATTAACTGTATTAACTGTATTAACTGTATTAACTGTATTAACTGTATTAACTGTATTAACTGTATTAACTGTATTAACTGTATTAACTGAATTAACTGTATTAACTGAATTAACTGTATTCACTGTATTAACTGTATTAACTGTATTAACTGTATTAACTGTATTAACTGTATTAACTGTATTAACTGTATTAACTGTATTAACTGTATTAACTGTATTAACTGTATTAACTGTATTAACTGTATTAACTGTATTAACTGTATTAACTGTATTAACTGTATTAACTGTATTAACTGTATTAACTGTATTAACTGTATTAACTGTATTAACTGTATTAACTGTATTAACTGTATTAACTGTATTAACTGTATTAACTGTATTAACTGTATTAACTGTATTAACTGTATTAACTGTATTAACTGTATTAACTATATTAACTGTATTAACTGTATTCATTATTTCATATTCTACACATGTATTCACTTGAGATAACCTTACAATGTCAACACCTCTTTAAATAATAATGTTATAATATTGTATTCAATACAAACTTCCTTTTAACACTACTGCTATATTAAAATGATATGAACTCTTATATATACACACACACACACACACACACACACACACACATATATACACACACATATATACACACACCAACTCACACACACATATACACACACACACACACACACATAAATATATATATATATATATATATATATATATATATATATATATATAGACACACATACACACACACACACACACACACACACACACACACACACACACACACACACATAAATATATATATATATATATATATATATATATATATATATATATATACACACACACATACACACACACATATATACACACACACATACACATATACACACACACTCACACACACATATACACACACCAACTCACACACACATATACACACACACACACACACATAAATATATATATATATATATATATATATATATATATATATATATATAGACACACATACACACACACACACACACACACACACACACACACACATAAATATATATATATATATATATATGTGTATGTATAGACACACATACACATACATACATACAAACACACACACACACACACATACACACACACACACATACATATATATATTTATATATATTTTGTGTCATTTTTTGATTATAATTTCAACATTATCTTAATTTATTGTATTTCCAGATTGTAAAACTGCCATTTGACTTCAATGATTGGATAAAGAAACAAATTTATTCTTCAAAATTATGAGTTTTTTATTCAGGAAAAAAAAACATAAGTTTACCATATCTGCAACAGAACATACTTATAAAGTAAGTAATTGGATCATTACTTTACATTATTAGCATTCAGTTATATTAATATGATCATTATTTTATCATGATTTAAAAAAATGATAATTATTTATTTTAAATAATTTCATAGAATAGAATTTCTGTCTTCTACATAATTTGATAAGCTGCAATTATTATATAAATTGTTAAAATATTGATCAAATCTCATGTTTTCAATATAAATAATTATCAACATTATTATCCAATAAAGAATAGAAATAACCTAAACTTTATATTAGATTCCTAAAACTCCCCGACTGACCTTTCCACTCTGAACTCAGGTGATCTATCTTGGCAATGTGCAGACTGCGATCATGAAAGGTGAAGGCTGTACAGACAAAGCCGCCAAGGTATTGTTTCGTAACTACAGACAATCGCAGGCTTCCGTTGGCATGCAAATGAGACTTACGGCGACCTCTAGTGGACTGAAGGCACTCACAACTAAACAGGTACCCCATGTGATGATAGCAAACCCTACCTAAGTCCAGCTCCTCCATCTCTACCTTCCATACCTATAGCTAATAGGTAACACTTGCATAGTAGTTACGTAGTACTCTCATAGTACTCTCATAGTACTCTCATAGTACTTACATAGTACTTACATAGTACTCTCATAGTACTTACATAGTACTCTCATAGTACTTACATTGCAATCTCATAGTACTTACATAGCACTCTCATAGTACTTACATAGTGATGTCATAGTACTTACATAGTACCGACATAGTACTTACATTCTACTGCCATAGTACATACACAGTACTGTCATAGTTCTTACATACTATTGTCATAGTACTTACATATCAATCTCATAGTACTTATATAATACTATCTGAATACTTACATAGTACTGTCATAGTACTTACATAATACTGTCATAGTACTTATGTAGTACTGTCATGGAACTTACATAATACTATCATAGTACTTACATAGTATTGTCATATTACCTACATAATACTGTCATAGTACTTACGTAGTACTGTCATAGTACTTACGCAGTACTGCCATAGTACTTACATAATACTTGCATAGTACTTACATAATACCGTCATAGTACTTACATAATACTTTCATAGTAGTTAAATAATACTGTCATAGTACTTGGATAGCACTCTCATAGTACTGTCATAGTACTTACATAATATTGTCATAGTACTTACGTAGTACTGTCATATTACATACTTAATACTTGCATAGTATTTACATAATACTGTCATAGTACTTACATAATACTGTCATAGTAATTACATAATACTGTCATAGTACTTACATAATACTCTCATAGTACGCACGTAATACTGTTATAGTACTTACGTAGTACTGTTATAGTACTTACTTAGTACTGATATAGTACTTACGTAGTACTGTCATAGTACATACATATAACTCTCATAGTATTACGTAATACTGTCATAGTACTTATTTAGTATTGGCATTGTACTTACATAGTATTGTCATAGTACTTGCATAATAATCTCATAGTACGTCATAGTACGTATATAGTACTGCCATAGTACTTAAATAGTACTGTCATAGTACTTACATAGTACTGTCATAGTACGTACATAGTACTGTCATAGTAATAATATTGACATAGTAATAATATATGTTACTCATAATATCAATTCATTTGAATGTTATATTTTATCTTTATTACACTCATGTGAAATTGTGCATGATATAATCATCAGTGAATTAATCTATTAATGTATTCAGTATAAATATACATATTAATATATTTAGTGTAAATATACTTATTTTTTACTTTGGTACAAATTACTTAAGTACAAATTTACAATTCTCGTTCCAATATTCATCTTTTTGTCTATTTATTACAACCCTAAATTGTTATTTATTGTTTATCCAATATAAACTATATTTAGCTATTATTAACTAATGTTCAAATATAAACTATATTTATATATTGTTATAATATAGTAGAAATATAAACTAGAGTTTATATATTTTAATTTACAATGTTATGAATAATTTCAAATATATTTGTTATATAATTATAAGAGTATCATTTTTTAAATTCCTTATATAATCTAATTACATAACCAGTTACATACTTAGTCAATAATATAACTTCTATTGTATTTACTAGAATTTGTAGTTTATTTCCAACTTCAAAACATCCGCAATTTGTTTTTATATAATATTTGGCTGATATTTTATTCTATATTGTTTATGGGGTCAGTCAAAGTCTAGCATTCATTAGCTTGAATTTTCACACTGAACACCAGCTATATATTTATCACGGTAATACTACAAACAATAACATGTTATATTCAACTTATATTAATACCATTTTAGTATGAATATTTGTAAATGAAAATATAATAAAAATAGATATAAATTGATATAGAAAAAAAATATTATAGAAATATAATGTGATTCAATGTGTTTTTATATTGTGGTAAATAATGCTATTATTAATGTAATATTAATCAATATGAGTATTGAAGATGTATGCCTTTTTATATATAACTATATTAGTGTATTTATACAAGTGTATCTAAAAATGAAATCATTTCTATGATTAGAAATTGTATTTATTTTAGACAGCCATATTTAAGGGTCTCTAGATTAGGGTCAATTAAGGTCAATAACCAGGAAAACATCCTAATAATTTTAGTTTTTTGTTATATACAAAAATATATTTTAGTTGCATTAAAATTATGATGTTTATTTTTAACTTAAAATAATTATATTAGATTGTATAATAGTTACGTGATATCGTTTCTTGGGTAGTTACATCATCTATTTAATTGGGTACATGTCTAGTTGAGTAGGTATCAGAGTGTGAAGATAGAGTGATTATAGTTGAAAAGGTAAAAAATAACATTTATCTATTTATATGTTAATTTTAATTCTAATTTTACAATTCAAATATTTTGTTAATTAAATTATGTATTTTTTTCAAAAATGTAATTAATATCTACCAAAACTGTATCCATTGTATATCTAGCATTTATTAAATTAACATGCATATAATAAATAATATGATTTCTAAAAATCATATAATTATCACCAGCTCTAAATCTTATAAAATTCTTCTTAATCACTGAAGCGTGAATATGAAAACAAAGCTTTATAAACCGTATTTTCTATTTCTGAGTGTAATTTATAGTATTTTCTGAACTTTATTTAACTGAATTCTGTATTCTAATTGGGATGTTTGTAATGAAATCTTCCTAATTAAAACACAAGTTCTGTTATAAAAATTATTATAAAAGTTGAATATGATTAATTATAAATCTATTGATCTATTAATTAATTTATCAATTTAATAATAAATATGCATGTTAATCATTTTTTTCTTTACTGATTTCACTCATGTCTTATTATATATTAATTATACATAACATTTTGGTCTAGTTTTGTGTTTAATTTCTATTTCTGTTTTAATACTGTTGTGTGTTTATAGTTGGCAGAGTAACTACAATAGAGAAGGTACATATATTTACCTTCTCATACATAAGAGTATAACTACCATTATGTATTATCACTTTTATAGTTATTTGTTATCTTTATTAATAGTTTGTTTTTTAATTACCTTTCTAATGTCCATTTGTAGATTATTATAAGATTTGTGGAGTATATATTGATATTGTCAAGGATGTGTATTCAATATTTCTAATGTTTATTATATGTATTCTACTTATACAATGAAATATTAATAATTAATTAATAATATAAATAATGTTATGTATAATAATATTCCTTAATTTATGTTAATATAATGGGTATATCAATTGACACAGCAATTGTTATTAATATTTTCATTCTTATATATATATTTATCAGCATTACATGTATTTAAGTATTTAATATAGATATGAATAGTAAACAGTAGATTTCTAGTAATATAAATATAATTGATAAAAATAATATTTTATTTTATTATGATGGAGTAATAATTGATATACAGTGCATGGATTGGTATTGTAAATCTATACTAACCTCTATCACACATGCTAGTATATTTATTAACACTTTAATAAATCAGGCTACGTATTAAAATACATTATCATTTCTTTATATACCTACAATATCTTAAATATAAATATAATTCTACATATATCATATTTAAATAACTGTATATTTGATAGGTATCTTCTTAATAATTAATACAATTAATATAATATTTCACAAATTACAATTAACCAGAGATTACTTGCATAATTTATTTATATATAGGTTAATAATTAGGTTATTTGATATTGTTTTTTTCTGAGCTAAACAATGCAATATATCCACCTATATATATTCTTAATTATATTGCATATAAAATTCTATTTATTGGACAGTTACATAAATATAATTAATATTATAGGACTTTCTATATACAGTACGTAATATTATATTCATATTAATCCAATAAGCCAAGTTTAGATCCAATAATGTCAAGTTAGAATTGTAATATATAATATATAATGCATTGTTAATTTGGCTTATTATATATCTTTATACTGTGGCTTAGATTTCAACTGGTCTGAAATTAGTTCTACGTTATTTTAATCATATAAGATAAAGTATTCGGATTTACGATAGGATTGAATTAATTACACAGATTTCTTTTCCAAGTTACCCTCCACTGTAATCCTCTAGAAACAATCGACAAACACTTCCTATTTACTTTAGATTGCTGCAAAATAACAACTACCTCCCTACAACTCAGGGTATCACCAACTATTGGTCGAATCGTATTACCTATTGTCTTGCTCACCCGGACTACCCCCGTCTCTTCGTTTGGGTATACAGACACGAAACCAATAAAATGAAGGTTACATCCTATCCTTCCCTGCCATCTCCCATACTTCTTCCTCTCCCTCTTTTTCCCTCTACCTTCCTAGCCTTTACATCCCTCTTACCCTCTTACCCTCTTGCCCTCTTACCCTCTTATCCCTACCTATCTTCCCTTTCTTCCATCCTTATTTACCTCTTTCATTCCTTCTCTCTTTCTCTTGTTCATAACTATACCGCCTATAGTTGGAGCTGAGGTGCCATGCTGCCCTGGCATCTTCCTCTTCGAAAGCGAAGGCAATTGCACTTGAATTGCATGATAAGCTCTCTTTTGCTTTCACCGAGTATGTACGAGATAAAGCTAGACGTCAGACTTCACGTCTTTCTCAGGTACGTTTACAAGCGAATATCTTTACTATTATCTTTACTATTATGATTATTATAGTATATTAGTGACCTGTAACCTTTAACTTGTAACCTTTGATCTTTAACTATAATTATAATTCCAACTCCAAAGATATAACAATGAAATCCAATCTAAACTATTTAAACTAGAATGCTTTTTATTATCAAAATATTTCGTATTTAAAATGTAATTAATGAAAATTGTTTTATTCTTGTTGAATACAAATATTTTAAACTCTTTTAATGTACAGTGTAAAGTGTACAGTGTACATAATACAGTATACAGTGAATATTATGCAGTATACAGTGTATAGTGTACATTGCAAACTATATATTGTACACTTTACTATATTTATATTCTATTCTAATTATTACTGTCTAATTTTATATATATATTATATATATTACTAACAGCATACATTACTCAAACCCAAACCCCACCTATTTTATTTCAGCCCTTCCTATTTTATTTAAGCCCTTCCTATTTTATTTAAGCCCTTCCTATCCCGTTATAGAACATCACTTATTCTTCTCGATGTGATAACACTCACCTGCCGGTACGTACAAAGTTTCTGACCAGAGGTCAAGAGTTCAAACCTCCAATTCAGAAGATGCGATCGGCGCCGAAGCTCGATAACATCAACGAAGACAGCGAAGAGGACGAGGAAGAAGAGGAAGAGGATGACATTAGGTTGATGAATGCTAGCTATGATCCTACATACCGACTTGCTGGAGAAAGGTTGGTTTTTTATAATTACTTTTTAAGCAAATCCTCCAATTTAATGGTTTACTGTATAACATGACATAACATCGCATAATATAACATAACGTGATATGATATTGCACGCATGATATGACATACCATGACATAACATGACACGACACGACATGACATGACATAACATCATATAATATTACATAATATACCGTCTACTAATAGAATCTCGTCATTAATATTTCAATTCATTTGTCTAAAGATAAATCTGCTCATTTCTGAAATCTATTTGCGAGTGTTTTCGATTTTTAATTCATTCACCAAGCGTCGGAAAGTACATTTAGTGCCTGGATTATTATAATACTTGCTAGTTCATTTTAGTTAGCATTCGATTTATTATCGAGGCGTCCAACACATTAATTTTATGGGTCAATGGCGATGACTCATCGCTTCTCCGATTATCATCATCATAAATTGCTCCTCATCTTATATCTGCTAGTTTTTTTTATTTCTATTGCTCACCTAAATTACCGTATTAAATACGTCAAACGGCATATCAAAATACATCCGTTCTTCAGTTAAAATAGATCTTTCGTATCATCTTGCAGCAATTTCTCTCTCTATTTATTTAACTTGTTAAATATTGTTTAATTTAAATAAACAGTATAATATTAAATGAAAGTTTATTTTTGTGTGAAAATAACTTTTGTGAAAATAACATATTAATATTCGTATTTCTTTAAATTATTCCTTATTTATAAATAATTCAATACTTATTAATTATTTATGTTCCACAATTATAATAAAATGAATAAAGTGAATATTTTTATAATAAAGTGAAATTTTATAATAAAATCCCTTGAAAGTTAATGCTTGTGAATATAAAGTATAAATAATAATGGTAAATAAGATTCTCCTTTAACAATAGGCTGAGTGAAGATGACGTAATATACGACTTGGAGATTGGAAATGATATCGACCAGCTACGTAGAGATGAAAAAGTGACGCATGCAATGAACGATGAATCCGACTCCAACAGTTCCGAATCTGGGTTTTCTGAGGTTTGTAGTGTTAGCATTCCTTCACACACCTTCACACATCTTTACACACCTTCAGACACGTACACACACCTTTACACACAAAACCTACACACACTACACTAATTTACTATACTCTACTCTACTATGATATGCACTCCACTTAAATTACATTTATATATATGTGCCTATTATATAAATCTGAATAGAAAATATTTTCTCAAAAAAACTTGATTTGTAATTTATAACCTTTGAATTTTATTATAAAATCCGAGTTATTATTTGTATTATATAAATATGCTGTACCCCTAAATTTAAATCAATATATTCTCTCCAATAAGTACAACTCTGTTAATCCAATACATTATTATTTTTTTTGAACCTACATTTTTTTCATAATCTTTTTACTTAAACCCCTAACTTAAACCAATAGATTAATAATAAATAATGTCAAGGAAAACACAAATTCTTTAATATTGAACAAATTATTTAAATTTAAGAAATCCGTGTTTTGACATTATTTGAGAATTTTATTTTTTCGGAATTATTAATACTCATCTTAATATAATAATTAATATAATATTAGAAAAATATATGAAGCGGTAATTCAAATATTAATAAATATTTGTGAAATGATACAAATTATAATATTTGAACTTACTTTTATTTACCAGTGAATCATAATCAGATGGAATATTTCTACTTACTTTAGAAATTCCTTAATTAAGAAATTGATTTTAAAAAATACTATTTTCTAAAATTTATTTTAAACATTTCTTTACTTCGTAATACTTAATGAATTATAATGTCATATCTCATTATCTAAAGGTGGATAGGGAAGATACCGAACACCACACCATCGAGGCAACTTAACTACTCCGTTGGTTGCCATTTGAACATTATCATCTGCGACCAACTCACCAGCCGACCTAATTAGCTACAAGTGCCACTTTCGACTGTACATAAACCAAATAATCCTATACGACAACTATCCAATGAATATTGCAAACTGACCAATTACCTTATATGTTATTAATAGTTTGAATACCTAACATTCCAAGTTACAGCATAAGATCGACTTTTATGTTATCTTACTTTATAAATCTTATTTATCAATATCTTCTAGAGTATTCATTTCATCTGCGTCTTTACATATATATATATATATATACAAAATAGGTAATTCCGTTTGTATTACTTGACCCACGAGACCTCATCATTGAGTTTATTCCAACCTCGTCCTCGAGTTTCAATGCCAGAGATTATTGTACATTCTAACATATGAATGAAAGATTTTATTATTACATAAAATTGTACACAAAATTATAAATTATTACAATTCCGACTATCAATAAATAAATTGTTACATTTACATATAATTGTATTTTTATTGAAATATGTCTATATACTATAGATCTATAGATACTATAGATCTGTAGATGATCAGTAAACAGTAGATTAACAAAACTGTATATTATATATGATAATATGAATTTCAATATATATATATATTGTTAATAATACTATTATTTTAATGAAAATCACAATAAGATGATAATTAAATATAAAAAGTAGTTGATGTCTGTCAATACAATACAAATATAATTCTTTAAATATACTCCCGTATTATATAATTACTATGTGTGTTATATTACAATATATGATATAGTATATACTAAAACTATATATAAATGAGATATTATATAATTTTAAAAATTGTTTAAGTAGTGAAAATATAAATTAATAATGGGATTCACTAATATTCATCCAGATAACAATACAAATATATTTAACTTGTTTAACTACTCATTTATATAATTATATATAAAACAAAGTAAAAACGTACATAGATTAATAAAATAAAGTAGAAATAAATTATTTATATTACATTTTTTCTTATAAGATAATAAATATACTCGAATATTAAACTACAAAATACCCTTGTAAAATACATTGGCAGATTTACATCTTCTTTTTCTCGACCAAAACTCACTAATAGACTTCACTTTAGTTTTCACTCCGTAGTTGGTATTCAGATATTGGCATAGACGGCAAGCCGGAGAAGGAGTAGGAACTCCATTAAAACAAACGTAGCGTTTCTTCCAGGCGAAGTACTCGGCATACGCCGTTGCATTTGTAGACAAATAGTTCAAGTAGCGGCCCAAATCTCTAGCGGACCCGTAGTCGCGTACGTCGATATAGGAATGCGGAGGTAGGATGCTAGCGTAGTCGACGTTACCGAGTACTACGGGTACTATGTTCAACGAGAATGTCTTGAATAGCTTCTCCGTAACGTAGTCCTCGCATAGGGAGTTCTCGAATGCCAGGTAGAAGCGGTACTCGTCTCGCATCAGTCGTTCCACCTCGCGGACGGACAGCCTGCCGGCGTTGCAAGTGCCGAACACGTCGACCCTGTAGTGGTGAACTAGCGCGTTGACGTACGCCTCTCGAAACGACTTGGTTAAGCAGTTGGAGACCAGCCAAATCGCGCCGAGTCGCTTGGACTCGAGTTGTTTGGCAATGCGTCGGAAGTTCGCCTTTACGTCGGTAACGACTAGATCTGCTCGCCGCTTGTACGGTTGGGAGCGAGAGCCGTAGATGTTGCGCACGGCGCGGTTCTGACCGGAAGCCGGCGACTCGGTATCGAAACAAACGCCGTACGGGGTAAACACGTCCGAATCGCCGGTGTAGGTCATCGTGATGTTGAACCACGAATCGTGTTTACCGTACGACGGCCACGAAGAACGGTCCGGCGATTCGTATCCATTGAATACCCACTTCTGATTGTCTAGTCTGTGGCGAGGAAATTCACGGGGCAGCAAGTAGAACGCGTCGATCAGGATGACATCGGATTCGTTGTACTCGGTGTAGTCGCTGGAGTAACGGCAACGGTACTCTAGCGGCTCGCAGGCGTCGAAATCCGCCTCGTCGTACCAATCGATGGTTTCCGTATAACGGGCATTCCACGATAGAATTCGGATAGTTTTGTCGAGGATTTGATTTTGAAATTCGCCAGAAAAATTACTCAGCGCTGAATACTTTTTATTCTGAAAAATTTTTATATTTCTTTAATAAATATCTTCATCTTTTAAACAACAAATTATTATATAATGTATTTAAATTAGAGTGATTAGAGTTTGATAGTTTTCTAGGAGTTTAACTGTAATTGCATATATAATATATACATATAATGAAATGGTTATAAAAATATTTGTAATATACTATAGTTTTGTATAGTGTAAAAAAAAATAATATAAATATGATATTACGATAAATAAATATCCACTTGATGATATAAATACCTGACTAACGAAGTGTCCGTAGATTGAGTTAGGTTGGTAGTATTTCATTTTCAACCAAAAGTCAAACGCGAAGATAATCAAATAGACTGCTATCAATATATATATTAACAAAAGTTGGCATCTTCTTTTTAATATAAGTCCATTCATATTGATCTATATCAAATAGAAGTTTAGATATATAAATATATAAAAAAAACTGCGTTTATGGATATAAATCAAGGTTGACTAATATTGGGAAATAAATAGTAAATAATAGATTTCATTTTAGTATTGGTAATGTTATTTGTATAACATATTTGTCAACGAATTCGAGATTAATGTTGGAATTTACTTATTCTAGAAAAATAATATACTACTTATAAGTAGTATATTATTTTTCTTAATTAAAATTATAATTTACTGCTCAAATCCCTACTGACGTCCAATGTGGTAAAACATATTATAACAAATATAAATCATAATATATAAACAATATATTTTTATTTATAACTTATAACAAATTAATATTTATATAAATAATAATAATTCTAGATGATATTATATAATAATTGAAGATATGTTGTATTGTTAATAATATAATTTACATTTCTGAATATTAGTTATAGTTATAGTTATTAATTAATTAATATATTATTTAGACAATTAGAGTTAGCAACATTCTATATAGAATGAATAATATACAATATAATATACAATATACACTAGGGTGGATCACTTTTTTCAGAATTAACTGGCTCACTCAGCATATAAACTATAAGGCATATAATTTGGTTTATATATATTTAAAAAAATTATTTTTCACAATGAAATTGCGCAGTAAATCTCCATTTTATACTTTATTTACACCAATAATGTCGAGTAATCGACAGCTTCCAATTTATATAGATTTCCATTTAATATTGTCACTTAAATTATCCTTATAGATTAATGATAATTAAGTTATTTCAAAGCTACAAATAATACTTTAAATAATGTTACCTACAATATATTAGGTGTCGATTATTATTGTAAAAATTGTAATATATATTCATGTATACATCTTAAATAATAATTACTCATTAACTACTGATTTAGTACTATTTCTAAGTTTAATATTAATATAAATTATTAATATTTATAATTTTTTAAATTGTAGAATTTCCGGGAATAATTTTTAATATTCTAATATTATTAAATTATCAATAATACTACCATAAGATGTTCAAATTAACTTATATTTAATATTAACTATATTCAATGATAGCCAATATTACATAGTTATACCTATTAAAAAATAAATAATATTTCGTAAAAATTTACATTGTGGTATTACATATCTGCATATAATTTAATAAGTTTTACTTTTTATATCTCAACATTGTATATGGCATTACATATAATTTATTTTATCGCATAGTTAGTATATATTTAAAAAAAATTATTTCTAAATTAAATATTTGGATTGTTTGAATTTTTTTCATTAAAAACACTTTGAAATCAAAATTAAATTTAAATTTGTAATATATAACTAATGTAATATAACTAATGTAATATGGCTTATAATTTTACAATATTTTAAGAACAAAAAATATACAAAAAATTATTAAAATTTAATTTTCCTGGAATTTCCTAGTAACAATTTTTTTTAAATTTTAAATATGATTTTATTTAATAATATATTATATAAAGCTCTTAGCCATTTTTAATTATTAAAAAATCATTATTACCATTCAATTTTATAATTTCAATATTGCTCCTATATTTTGCATGTTAAATATTGTATCTCTCCCATGTTAAATTTAAATGGGGTGGCGCTCAGCCATAATTAATAAAAAGATTAAAATTTATATATATTCATTATAACTCATATATTTACTATATATAATAGATGATCCAATAAATAATATTGAAAAAAGTATCGAAGTGATCCACCCTACTGTGTACACTATACACTGTACAGCGTACAGTATACATTTTACTGAGTACTATATGCACTGTACACTTTTTAGTTTAGCTATATTCTGTATAGTTATAATGACCTTATCAATAAACAAGAAACCTAGACTTTTATAAACATATACATAACAATATCTAGACAATTATTCCTTGTAAATAGATAGAAGTAAATAGGTTCTGGTTCTACAATATAAACGTGAAACTATGATACTATGATACTATGATACTATGATACTATGATACTGTGATACTATGATACTATGATACTATGATACTATGATACTATAATAATATGATACTATGCTACTATGATACTATGATACTATGATACTATGATACTATGATACTATGATACTATGATACTATGATACTATGATACTATGATACTATGATACTATGATACTATGATACTATGATACTATGATACTATGATACTATGATACTATGATACTATGATACTATGATACTATGATACTATGATACTATGATACTATGATACTATGATACTATGATACTATGATACTATGATACTATGATACTATGATACTATGATACTATGATACTATGATACTATGATACTATGATACTATGATACTATGATACTATGATACTATGATACTATGATACTATGATACTATGATACTATGATACTATGATACTATGATACTATGATACTATGATACTATGATACTATGATACTATGATACTATAATACTATGATACTATGATACTATGATACTATGATACTATGATACTATGATACTATGATACTATGATACTATGATACTATGATACTATGATACTATGATACTATGATACTATGATACTATGATACTATGATACTATGATACTATGCTACTATGATACTATGATACTATGATACTATATATGTTGTGATATTGAATTAAAAAATATTCATGATTTCTTAATATATGTATTGTAATGTTAAGTAGGGATTGAATATTAATAGATCTCATCATATAACTGATGGTTACTTGGGAATCTGGATATATAAAGTTGTTAATAATGTATTAACAATTGTTGACAAATAAAATACATTTACAAACCCATACCATCACCGTAAAAGAAATCATGGATATAATGCATGTATAAGTTAATTATTTTATTTAATTATAAAAATATTAATTTGATTAAAATTAATTTGAACAAAATTACACTATAATTTAATTTATATTCTTAATAATGAAATAACCTATTATGGAACTTTTATATATTATTTATGTATTAATAACCCTTATTAATCATGATATTTATACGTTTTATATAATTTAAAATAAAAAATATACTTAAGAATTATATTTATGTATTAATATGTATTAATAACCCTTTTTAATCATGATTATGTATACGTTTTATATAATTTAAAATAAAAAATATACTTAAAAATTATATTAAAGTATTATTACAGATTATTAAAAATCGACAGGATTATCAGCTGGTAGTTCCAATTAGACCGATTATTAATATTTAAATACACATTTATTAAATATCCTTTCTCGTGTCTCTAATATTAATTATATAGCAAGTTTAGACTTGTTATAATCTGTATATGATATATATATAGAATACACGTATTATTAAAATAACTTTACTATAGAAATGCTAGCTTATATTATTTCTAATTATAAGTATTATGTAAGATTTACAAAATATGTTTGTACATGTTATTAACATTAACATTACATGTTAATAACATTAACTGAAAATTGCTTATGATCTGGCATCCTTATAATGATGTAATTACCAATTATTTATAAATTATCGTATAATTATATATGTTGATATGTGTAGAAATACAGTATATAATCAACTATATGAATCTGTATAATATTGAACAATATACAAGACATTATATATATATATATATATATATATATATATATATATATCTCATTAATCTCATTAATGCATACTTAATATAATATAATAATATTCTATATTTATATATATGTAATATTTTATATATATTTTGCCTATTATATATATATATATATATATATATATATATATATATATATATATATATGTATATAATATAAAATGTACAATGCATCAACTATAATATAACAAATGCATGTATCTTATTATATACATATATGTATAATTATAAGTATGTATGAAATGTTATGTCAAAAGTGAAAATATTAATATATTTGTATATACAATATATTATGTTTATAATTAGTATTTCAAAGAATTCAGAATCTTATAAATTATAATATATATAAATATATATAACTATATATAATAGTATGATTTTGATACTCATCTATTTAATATAAATTTAATATAAATTTGTAACATTATTACATACCAAGAAAACATCCAGATAATTTTAGTATTTTTAGTATTTTATGATACAATATATATGTATACAATTTCGTATAGTACAGATACGATGTATGAGCAATTTAACACATGTGTTATTCCTATGTCAAACTCTTCATGCTCCAATGATTACCAATACATATTATAATCACTTTGCATCATTCTAAATTTAAATTACAATAATCAGCATGGTATTAAATATATATCTACTAAGATAGCATTAGAATTATTACATTTTTTAAATCATTAAAGTTTTCATCCATGTTTATAGAACAGGCGGAATATTTATAAATATTTCCCTATAAATAATATTTATATAATATACTCTAATAATATTATAATTTATATATGTATTATTTACAAACTAGTAGGCATAAGATATTTGTATTCAAGGCATTTTTAACACCATTTATTTAACTCAGAAGAATGTTCAATAAGTTGTTATCTTCAATTCATAACCATTATCGACTGGTGATTTTATTTCTTTCTTTATGCATCCTTTTCCAACTAAAAATTGCCTATCTTACTACACAAGGAATACTCGTGATAAACCCAACTGGAGAGCTTACCGTTAGTTTATATATTTATATAAGAAGGTATAAAGCATTGTTTGGTTATTATCTATGCGTTATAATATATATATATATATATATATATATATATATATATAATCCATACATATAAATATATTAAATAATCCATACATGTATTTGTGAATATTAATGAAATTTACGTTCAATGTATAATACAAAAATAAAAATATTTATAGTAAACGTATTCTATATGCTTCCCTATAATATAGTATAAGCTTATACCCGATTATATATAATACATATTGAATAGTACCGTATATTTGATTCTAGACTCCATAATATATAGTATTATTTAAAGTTCACAATCGTCTGTTTAGTAAATAAAGATAATGAAATGCAGTGTTAAACAATCACGATGAACCTTATTAAATATAGATAGATTTATTTATATAGATAGGATAATGTTAACGTATGATAATTATAATAGATTGTACATTAACTGTAGTGCCTTTATGGGAAAATCTTCAACGATATATATTGAATACAATTGCAAACAATTGCTATTTATATTATTAGTTATGAATGGCTATTTCTGTATGAAACGACATTTATTATTTATGATTCACATACACGATATAGAATACTACGAATAATATATATATATATATATATATATATATATATATATATATATATATATATTAATATTTATATTATATATATTAGGGTGGAGTGTCATTTGTTATTAATAAATTAAGACACTTCTTAGTTATATTAAGATGAACAGCTATATACTTTAGATTAATATAACTTAGATTTACATAATTACTGGTGAAAATAAATTGTAATAGAACATTGAGATAGAATACAATAATTACAATATCGTATTCATTTAACATTTAAAATCGGCCATTTTGAATTAAATATTAAAAATACATCAATATCTGTGCAAATAAATTTCAGAATTGTATAATCTTTCATAAGTGAGCTCAGAATAGTAATATTATTATAATACTATTTTTAGTATAATTAATAAAGTGAATTGAACAAAATTAAAACTTTATTCATGATTTCTATATTTCTTTAGATCCTTTGTATTATTTATTAAATTTGAAAATCAACTAATCATATACATTCTAAAAAAAATTAAATGAATTTTAAACCAAATGCACTAACTACAAATATATTACCAACATATTAATATTATAGAAGAAATAATATTTTACAAAAATCAAAAAACTAAACAAAAAATTAAAGATTACATATTCATTAAAAAAGTTAGCAGAGATATAGAAATATGGGGAAAAGCTTTAATCGAAAATGTAGGTTATAAAAGTACATGTATGAAAATAAAAAAAAATATGGGAAAATTACATTAGAGTTAATATAAGGATACAAAGAATAAAAAAATAAATAATTTATTATATTTAAAATGTAATAAATTACTGGATATTTCAAAAAAATACTCAAAATTTGTCAAAAGAAGATTACAATTTCCTGTTAGACCAGCAAAATGAAAGAAAAATTATAATAGGATATTTAACATGGAGCAAAGGAGGTATGTTATTAAGTAAATATATACAATTATAAATTGTTTCTTAATATAAAAATTAGTGTAATTATTTCTAGTTATAAATATTAAATTAATCATATAGGAGTTATAATGGATATTGAACAAGTTTTCTCGAAAATATACACGGGTATAACAATTTAATATATTTACTATCTTTTTATATTAATAATAATTTATATATTAATAATAATTAATAATTTATAATATATAATCATAATTAAAAAAATCAATATAAAATTTATATAAAACTGATAGATTTATTAATAAACTATAAATTTATTAATAATTTTCATATATCCAAATATTTCCATCTTCAGCTGATACTACATCTGTAAATATGAATTGTTAATATATATTAAATATTAGATAAATAATAAATCGGTATATTATTATTGAAATCAATGATTACATTTATTACTTTAGATAAGTTTTAATACTTTGTAAATTAAATAGAAAAGGAAAATTGAGAAACTAGATAAGTAATGTTCTAACATTGTAAACATTTAATAAGTATAACAATAAATATATTTTCAAAATATAATAAATTGATTTTATTATATAATTTTAAATAAATTAAATAGGCATAGGAAGAATTAAATAATGAAGAAATAGTTACTTTCGAAGATGAAAAATGTTATGATATATAAATATATATAGTTAAATGCATGTAAAAATGTGTATTAATAATTTATGTATTTAAGCAATTTATAAAAAACAATATTTTCATTAATGCATTTTACTAACAATTATAGATATACAAGACATTTTGGTAGAAATTGAAGTTAATAATAATTCAGAAGCTATCAATGGTGAGAGTTCTAAAAATGGCTTTGATATAAATATGTATATTGTTTTAATTCATTTAAAAATGTTTTTTAATATATATATATTTAATTTAATATATATATATATCAATTAATACATTTTACTAACAATTATAGATATACAAGACATCTCAGTAGAAATTGGTGATGATAATCATTCAGAAGCTGTCAATGATGAAAGTTTATAATACATGTATTTATAAATTTATATATAAAAATTAAGTAATAATATTTATGAATTATTTACTACAGATCAACAAGAAATTGGAGATAATAATCTTCCAGGGGTTATCAATGATGGAAGAAATATGCTTAATATAAGCAAATTAGCAATGATTTGCGACAGATATTTTATTGATGATCGAAAAGCATCAGCAATTACATCTACTACAACTTTGATGTTGGGCCATGGAAGGGACCAAATAATTGATAGATTCAAGATCAACCGAGCATGGAAATTATTACGGAAATTGTTTTTTTTAAATATGAAAAATATAAATAATAGCCAAATATATAGTTTATATTTCGATGGTAGAATAGATAATACACTATCAGAAAGGGGAATAATTATTAAAGAAGAACATATTATCTTATTGAAAGAACCCGGTAGCATATATTTAGGCCATGTGGTTATGGATGATTAATATTCAGAAATTTGAAAATCTATTAGACCGGGAAATGCATTGGTGTGTTAGTACCATAAATGATATATTTAATATGATTATATCTATTATTAATTAATATACTCGATTTAATTACTATTAAGAAAGTTATTCAAAGCCTTGAATGGATCTGAATTTCTATCACCTCATCCATATCTAGGGAATAGCGCAAAAAGGCTGAAGAATACAGAACATTTATATATTGTTAATTTTAATAGTATAGGATATTTTTTCCAGTAATTGACAATTTAAATAGTGTGCAATTCATTAAATAAATTAGATTAGTGAATTAAATAAAAAAAATATTTAAGAAACGTGAATTCAATTTCATCAATATCGTTTTCAATTTCGGAATATATAATATATTGTTTACCAATGATAATATGTATTTCTTAATCTAACTGAATTTGTTAATATATTTGTAAAATGCAAATTCAATAAATCATTAAATAATTAGAGTATATTATTAAAAATATTATTTAGATTATTATATATGAAAATATCGATTTACATTTTGTAAAATATTATTAAATGTTATGATTGACACGTCAATTTACTAATATGACACTCCATACTAATATATATATATATATATATATATATATATATATTATAAATATTGATTATCTATTGACTGTTAATTAATTTGTGAAATGTAGTCAGTAATTCACTTTTTAATAATTTTACATATCGCAAATATTTTGAACGGTAAACATTGGCTAGATAGGCTGTGAAACATGCCACATTGTTTACAAATAATTGTATTTAGGCATTGGCTAGGTAGGCTGTGAAACATGCCACATTGTTTACAAATAATTGTATTTAGGCATTGACTAGGTAGGCTGTGAAACATGCTACATTGTTTACAAATAATTTTATTTTTATAATTATCATGTCTTTGTGGTTCATACTTTGTTGATTATTAAATATAGATATTGCATATGTATCAATAGAACTGTTACTAATTATCGTAAATAGAAAAATATGTGTAAAATGCATATTTATTTTCAATATACAATTTTTTCATACCATATATATGGAATAAACTTGAAATAACTAACTATACTAGACATATTAATATGATATATTACTTAACATTTATATTTTGAATTTAGCCATAACTAGAATTTTTTAGCATATATGCTATAGTAAAACTATAGTTTACCAAAATTATTTTATAACAATATAAATAAATGGAAATGTATATTTGTAGTGTATTATATTTGTTAGACTCTATATATAGAAAAATTCGTAAATCGTGTTTATATAATATAATTATTACATATAAAATATATGTTTATTCAATATTATAATATGTAATTAAAAAATGATTTGAATTTTTTTTTAATTTGAAACTTTATAGTAGCGCGAAGTTTAAATAATTTATAAAATTTCGTAAATATATTTTAATTTAGATTCCTATATATATCCTATATATCGGCATACTATATAATATCATGTTTATTAATACAAATATTACAGATAGTGAATACATTAATTAATACATATACTATAAATAATATAGATAAATTAATACAGATAATAATACTATTTTAATAAAAAAATAACATAGGATTTTATATTATATAGAGAAGCTATAAAGGAATATGAATTTAAAACTGATCAACATTATTTATTAAAAGATACTTATAAATATAGCGCAATTCCAAAAGGTATCATATTTGAAATTTGTAAAGGGTTACAAATAATTAAATTATCATGTTACCATTGGCAACAAATTGAAATATATATACAATGTTGAATATATTTAATTATTATTGAATATAATTAAAATATTTTATAATCGATGAAAACTTAAAAAATACATATATCAAATATAATAAAGTTTAAATGTTTATATTATAAATTTTACCAATTACGAGAACTAATAGTCTTCATATATAATATTAAAATATTTATGATTTGAAAAAAATATTTAAACTCGTTCAAAAAAATTACCTCTTTTAATATATATATTTCGTAATTTGATAATCAATGGTGTATTAATGAAATATTTTAATAACATGCATATTTGTTTTAATAGTATCAACTTTATCAAATTCGTTACATATAGATTTTATGATAAATTTTAATATAAATAAATATGCATTTTCAACATTCTTTTATTTATTTATTTACATCGGTAACTAGTAGAAATTTTATTGATATCTATGCAATATATATATTTAATAATAAACATGTATGAACCACAAAGACAAGAAAATCATATCATTATTTGTAAACAATTTAGCACAGTTAACAGCATATCTGTACCAAGCCATTTTGAACCCACTATTGACATCAAAGAAAATAATTGACTGGATATCACTTCTGTTTATTACTAGACGCTGATTACTAATATCTTTAAGAATCAGTATACATAAATCTTGTAATAATTAATATATGCTATTTATGTTGTTTTAGGATATCATTAATTCTGATATCTAGTATTATCTAATAGAATGAATTGAGAATGTGTTTCATATGAATATATTTTTGGTTATGCTACATAAAATAATGGTTCTGAGATCTATTGTTATATTTATTCAAATGACCTTGTTCACTCATTTATAACTAATACATCTAATCAATATATCTAGGAATATATTATATGTTAGGGTGGTCATATTTAGATATATCTAGTAATGATAATAATAATGTTTGTAAATATATATAAATACATTGCATATCATTCTTATAATATTTTATATATTTAATAAATCTCCAAATAAAATATTATAATAACATATTTTATTGTACTTGTAATGGAATGGAGTTAGAAATGGAGCTTTTTAAAAATTGAAGGTAATAGTTATATTTAAAATTAATGGTAATATATACAATTAATATTGTATATTTAACTTAAAAATATAGTTTTATTTCATTTAAAAACGAGTATATAGATATATATAAGTATACTATACTGTTACTTCGTTAATATGAACTTCAATAAAAACTCCATTTCCTTATGCATCAACATATATTTGCTAATATATATATACATAATCTATACATATATACAATAACGATATTAAATTTACAGTATTTACATTTTCTTATTATTACATTAACTACGCATATAATTGAAATATAACTATATTTATATTAAGAACGTGATTACGCAATCGAAGATAAAGCGAATGGCTAATGAAGCTATCGACTGCAAATTTAAAAGAAGATCTAGTCGAAAAAAATATAGACGAAAAGTGATATCCATAATGAATTGGAACCCGGATTCTCACGGGGTACAACGCCTGTTCAACCACGGCGATTTCAACCGGTGCGGTCATTTCTTCTACCACTGTACTTACACATCTGACCAGATGGCATTCAATACATCCGACGTCGTAATCGTAGACGCATTCTACGTGTCGCTAGACCGTTTTCCAAAATATCGTCCGGCCCAGCAGAGATGGCTCTTTAATGGCTACGAGGCACCTGTTCGAATGTGGCCAGAGCATTACGGCTATTACGATGACCAGTACAACCTGACTATAGCGTTTACGCCGGACTCTGACGTATTCACGCCTTTCGGTCTTTGTTACGACGCCGAATCTCCAGCTGCTTCGCAGAACCATTACGTACGTAAGATTTACGGCGACTCAGACGATAGCCGATATCGCTCTCTAGTTTCTTCTTACTTATCTGCCAACCCCGTTCCATCGATCTCACAACTCTCCAAAAAGAGCCTCATCGCTCTGTGGACTCCTAACGAGTGCCGAACGCAATCATCAAGGGAGATTTATATCTATCGTCTCTCCAAGTGGGTAGACATTCATATTTATAGCGCATGCAAATTTCATAAGAGCCGAGTTAAACATTTAACTCGAGAAGAATTCCGAATGATGCGAGAAAAGTACCGCTTCTACCTGGCGTTCGAGAACTCCCTATGCGAGGACTACGTTACAGAGAAGCTATTCAAGACATTCTCGTTGAACATCGTACCAGTAGTACTCGGTAACGTCGACTACGCTAGCATCCTACCTCCGCATTCCTATATCGACGTACGCGACTACGGATCCGCTAGAGATTTGGGCCGCTACTTGAACTATTTGTCTACAAATGCAACGGCGTATGCCGAGTACTTCGCCTGGAAGAAACGCTACGTTTGTTTTAATGGAGTTCCTATTCTTTCTACGGCTTGCCGACTATGCCAATTTCTGAATACCAACTACGGAGTGAAAACTAAAGTGAAGTCTATTAGTGAGTTTTGGTCGAGAAAAAGAAGATGCAAAACTCCTGATATGTTTTATAGAGATTTAATTTAATAACAAACAATAATTTCATGTATTCAATATTTGTATTTATTGAAACATTACATATTAAACGTATTAAGCTTGACCAGTTTTTATTTGTAATCATTAATTCCATATATCAATGGATTTATATAGATAATAATAATATATTATTATATCATATAAATTATATTATATACCTCTTTATTTATTAATTATTTACAATGAATCATCAATGTATTTGAAGTATTACGTGATTAAATTTTCTTTATTTACTAAAATAATGAGACGCCTAATGATGACCCCGTTACAACAGATAACATGTCACTTATGTATACTATGCATTATATAATTATTATTAATAAATATGTCATTTCAATTATATTTGATGAAAATATTGTCTATTATTTTGTATATATAATATTTATTATTAATAACTTCTAATTCGTTTAATATTTCACTATATAATTAAAATTAATAATTTACATGCATACGTAATAATAATGGATTTGAATAAATAATTTTTTAACACATTAAACAAATTATAAAAAAATAATAAATACACATATATATATATAAGTATATAAGTATATAAATACATATATATATATATATATATATATATATATATATATAAGTATACTATATATATATATATAACAATATAATGTCTTGCATTATTTATAAATATTATGCTGACATAATAATGTAATCATTAATAAAATAAATAATACTAAATAATAATGGCTATATAGAGCTTTAATGTTTGAATATTTAAAATATTAATTATTATATTCTGTTAATCAGAGTACTTCTATTATGTCATATTTGCAATTTAGAAATTGCAATATTGATCATATATATGACCAATATTTAATAAAAATTGCATTGCAGTAACCAAATTACAATTATTATACTGTGTATAATATTTAATTATTTATATATTTGTGTAACTTCAGAGTAATAATATTTTTAAATAAAGAGAGATTTGCAAGTATACATAATATACTATTAATAATAATATACTAATATATTTTAGAATATATATAAATTATAAGATATTTTGTTATTAAAAATTAAATAAATATTACATTGTATAATAATATAATATACAATTATTCATTAAAATTAATAATATATAGAATTGAATGTTTATGAAATAATGCAAACTTAATTATCTATATTATAAATGTAATAATAGCATGGTTTACATCATGTAGACATTAAAAATCATTTTTTTAAATTATTAAATTTAATATATATATATATATATATATATATATATATATATATATATATGTATAATTTAGTTATACAAATGAATTAATAGTATATGTCTATTATATAAATTAATTTAACATTTGATTCAGAAATATTAATGAAATATTTTATATAATATAATAACTTAAAAGTTATTGAGTGAAGATCAAACTTCACAAGGAAAACTACACCAATGGAATTACAAAAGTTGATACAATTTGGGAAGATACCATTACAATATCAATATTTCGTTTATATCTATAACATATTTTGATATACAATTACTCGTATATTATTTTCAAATTACATATAATTTTTATTTGTAAATAATATATTATATAATGTATTAAGTAATATAATATTTTATGTCAAGTACATTTAAATTACCAATCAGGTTTTTTGATTTATTATAATATATAATTATAAATGAATGATTAATCTAAATATATAGATAAATATATATTTTATCTTCAATAGGTTGAAATGATTATATTTTACAATTTATAATTATAAAGTAATTGTAATAAGTTGTAAATATCTATATTTTGTAATTTACCACTATAAAGTAATTGTAATAAGTTGTAAATATCTATATTTTGTAATTTATCACTATAAAGTAATTGTAATAAGTTGTAAATATCTATATTTTGCTATTTATCATTAAAGTATTTGTAATAAATTGTAAATATCTATATTTTGCAATTTATCATTATAAAGTAATTGTAATAATTTGCAAATATGAATATTTTGTAATTTATCATTATAAAGTAGTTGTAATAAGTTGTAAATATCTATATTTTGTAACTTATCATTATAAAGTAATTGTAATAAGTTGTAAATATCTATATATTTTAACTTATCATTATAAAGTAGTTGTAATAAGTTGTAAATATCTATATTTTGCATCTTATCATTAAAGTAGTTGTAATAAGTTGTAAATATCTAGATTATTACTATTATTATTATTATTATTATTATTATTATTATTATTATTATTATTATTATCATTATTACTATTATTATTATTAATATTAATATTATTAATATTATTATTAATATTATTAATATTATTATTATTATTAATATTATTATTATTATTATTATTATTATTATTATTATTATTATTATTATTATTATTATTATTTTTATTATTATTATTATTATTATTATTATTATTATTAATATTATTATTATTATTATTATTATTAATATTATTAATATTATTAATATTATTAATATTATTAATATTATTATTATTATTATTATTATTATTAATATTATTATTATTATTATTATTATTATTATTATTGTTATTATTATTGTTATTATTATTATTATTATTATTATTATTATTATTATTATTATTATTATTATTATTATTATTATTATTATTATTATTATTATTATTATTATTATTATTATTATTATTATTATTATTATTATTATTATTATTATTATTAATTATTATTATTATTATTATTATTATTATTATTATTATTATTATTATTATTATTATTATTATTATTATTATTATTATTATTATTATTATTATTATTATTATTATTATTATTATTATTATTATTATTATTATTATTATTATTATTATTATTATTATTATTATTATTATTATTATTATTATTATTATTATTATTATTATTATTATTATTATTATTATTATTATTATTATTATCATTATCATTATCATTATCATTATCATTATCATTATCATTATCATTATCATTATCATTATCATTATCATTATCATTATCATTATCATTATCATTATCATTATCATTATCATTATCATTATCATTATCATTATCATTATCATTATCATTATCATTATCATTATCATTATCATTATCATTATCATTATCATTATCATTATCATTATCATTATCATTATCATTATCATTATCATTATCATTATCATTATCATTATCATTATCATTATCATTATCATTATCATTATCATTATCATTATCATTATCATTATCATTATCATTATCATTATCATTATCATTATCATTATCATTATCATTATCATTATTATTATTATTATTATTATTATTATTATTATTATCATTATCATTATCATTATCATTATCATTATCATTATCATTATTATTATTATTATTATTATATTATTATTATTATTATTATTATTATTATTATTATTATTATTATTATTATTATTATTATTATTATTATTATTATTATTATTATTATTATTATTATTATTATTATTATTATTATTATTATTATTATTATTATTATTATTATTATTATTATTATTATTATTATTATTATTATTATCATTATTATTATTATTATCATTATTATTATTATCATTATTATCATTATTATCATTATTATCATTATTATCATTATTATCATTATTATCATTATTATCATTATTATCATTATTATCATTATTATCATTATTATCATTATTATCATTATTATCATTATTATCATTATTATCATTATTATCATTATTATCATTATTATCATTATTATCATTATTATCATTATTATCATTATTATCATTATTATCATTATTATCATTATTATCATTATTATCATTATTATCATTATTATCATTATTATCATTATTATCATTATTATCATTATTATCATTATTATCATTATTATCATTATTATCATTATTATCATTATTATCATTATTATCATTATTATCATTATTATCATTATTATCATTATTATCATTATTATCATTATTATCATTATTATCATTATTATCATTATTATCATTATTATCATTATTATCATTATTATCATTATTATCATTATTATCATTATTATCATTATTATCATTATTATCATTATTATCATTATTATCATTATTATCATTATTATCATTATTATCATTATTATCATTATTATCATTATTATCATTATTATCATTATTATCATTATTATCATTATTATCATTATTATCATTATTATCATTATTATCATTATTATCATTATTATCATTATTATCATTATTATCATTATTATCATTATTATCATTATTATCATTATTATCATTATTATCATTATTATCATTATTATCATTATTATCATTATTATCATTATTATCATTATTATCATTATTATCATTATTATCATTATTATCATTATTATCATTATTATCATTATTATCATTATTATCATTATTATCATTATTATCATTATTATCATTATTATCATTATTATCATTATTATCATTATTATCATTATTATCATTATTATCATTATTATCATTATTATCATTATTATCATTATTATCATTATTATCATTATTATCATTATTATCATTATTATCATTATTATCATTATTATCATTATTATCATTATTATCATTATTATCATTATTATCATTATTATCATTATTATCATTATTATCATTATTATCATTATTATCATTATTATCATTATTATCATTATTATCATTATTATCATTATTATCATTATTATCATTATTATCATTATTATCATTATTATCATTATTATCATTATTATCATTATTATCATTATTATCATTATCATCATTATCATTATATCATTATCATCATTATCATCATTATCATCATTATCATCATTATCATCATTATCATCATTATCATCATTATTATCATTATTATCATTATTATCATTATTATCATTATTATCATTATTATCATTATTATCATTATTATCATTATTATCATTATTATCATTATTATCATTATTATCATTATTATCATTATTATCATTATTATCATTATTATCATTATTATCATTATTATCATTATTATCATTATTATCATTATTATCATTATTATCATTATTATCATTATTATCATTATTATCATTATTATCATTATTATCATTATTATCATTATTATCATTATTATCATTATTATCATTATTATCATTATTATCATTATTATCATTATTATCATTATTATCATTATTATCATTATTATCATTATTATCATTATTATCATTATTATCATTATTATCATTATTATCATTATTATCATTATTATCATTATTATCATTATTATCATTATTATCATTATTATCATTATTATCATTATTATCATTATTATCATTATTATCATTATTATCATTATTATCATTATTATCATTATTATCATTATTATCATTATTATCATTATTATCATTATTATCATTATTATCATTATTATCATTATTATCATTATTATCATTATTATCATTATTATCATTATTATCATTATTATCATTATTATCATTATTATCATTATTATCATTATTATCATTATTATCATTATTATCATTATTATTATTATTATCATTATTAACATTATTATCATTATTATCATTATTATCATTA
>OZ038315.1:2186470-2229494 GCA_964035775.1 Osedax frankpressi | reverse complement strand
GTACATTATACGTTATATATTATAAATTATACATTATACATTATATAATATACATAAACATTATACATAAACATTATACATTGTACATTATACATAGTACATTATACATTGTACATTATACATTATACATATACATTATACATTATACATTATACATTGGTCATTATACATTATACATTATATATTAAATATCGTACATTGTACATTATACATTATACATTATTAATTATACATTGTACATTATACATTATACATTATAAAGTGTACATTATACGTTGTACACTATATATTGCACATTATAAATTATACATTGCATATTGCACATTATACATTATACATGCATATTTTATATAATACTTTGTACATGTATATATACATGTACAATATATTGAACATGTACATTATACATTGTATATTGTATACTATACATTATACAGGATACCTTGTATATACATATTGCACAGTATAGATTACAAAAACATAATCAATTCATAAAATATTCATATGATAATTTGTTATATATATATCATTAATGAATAATTTAAGATTGGATATACAATTTTTATATACAACATAAATATAATATAATATTAGTTATACTTATGATATTTACAGTAACCGTAAAATCATAGTATTCTTATAATATTCATAATTATAACCAAAATTACCAATCTTGGGTAATCTTAGCTTATAATTTAGATATAATATATGATATATATATATATATATATACATTTTTTAAAACTATTATAGATAGTGATATATATATATATACATATATATATATATATATATATATATATATATATATATATATATATCACTATATATAATAGTTTTAAAAAATGTATGATTAATATGTATTTTTAATTACATTGATATAGTATATACATTGTTTAATACTATGTAACGCATGAGTGTATCTAAATAATAAATGTATAATTATATGTAATCATGTTATGTAAATCAAGTAATTATCTATATTTTGTAACTTATCATTATAAAGTAGTTGTAAATATCTATATTATTATTATTATTATTATTATTATTATTTTATTATTATTATTATTATTATTATTATTATTATTATTATTATTATTATTAATATTATTATTATTATTATTATTATTATTATTTTATTATTATTATTATTATTACTATTATTATTATTATTATTATTATTATTAATATTATTATTAGTATTATTATTATTATTATTATTATTATTATTATTATTATTATTATTATTATTATTATTATTATTATTATTATTATTATTATTATTATTATTATTATTATTATTATTATTATTATTATTATTATTATTATTATTATTATTATTATTATTATTATTATTATTATTATTATTATTATTATTATTATTATTATTATTATTATTATTATTATTATTATTATTATTATTATATTATTATTATTATTATTATTATTATTATTATTATTATTATTATTATTATTATTATTATTATTATTATTATTATTATTATTATTATTATTATTGTTATTATTATTGTTATTATTATTATTATTAATATTATTATTATTATTATTATTATTATTATTATTATTATTATTATTATTATTATTATTATTATTATTATTATTATTATTATTATTATTATTATTATTATTATTATTATTATTATTATTATTATTATTATTATTATTATTATTATTATTATTATTATTATTATTATTATTATTATTATTATTATTATTATTATTATTATTATTATTTTTACCAGCATTATGATCTATTGTATTTAATCGATTATGTTAAGATATAGAATGTATAACCAAAGGGTAGCCAAGGAAATAGTATATATGTTTTAGTAGAAGTAAATTAATGACAACTTTGTCTATGAATGATTTTACTTTCAAAAGTAAAATCCAGTTTGTAGGTCAAATTATTCATGTAATTGAGCTCTAATTTAGTATTAGGTGTAGATTTTAGATAACAGCGAATAATATCATTATATCACCAGACTGACTATTCTGAGTATGCTTCTTTATAAAGTACAGTACATTAGTTATGTGTCATTGAGTGCTTAATATGTTAAATGTACTGAATTACCTCTTAATATATATTATTGTTATTCTAAAAAATCTAAAAATTGTGTGATAGCCTTTACCTATTAGGAAATAACGAATTATCAAGGGAAAATATTACCTCCAAATTCTTAATTAAGTTCATTAATCAAGCTCAATAATATTAGATTACAAATTTATTTCAATATATGATATTGATACCAAAGGTTTTACCATTTACAATGATAATCGAGTTTACTTAGTTTCTTAAAATCATGAATGTAAGAATGTAAGTCTTACTCTTACTATTTTCTACTTCTGGAATGCTAAATATAGATATTTACATTTCAAAGTTTACATTATAAGAGTTAGTTTTCCTATAGAATATATTCAACTGTATTATCATCTTTAGTTAGAATATTAAAATTATAATATTTATAACAACTACAGAGTATATTTTATAATAAAAGTTCAGAGAAGGCTAGAGTATACATTATACATTATATATAATATATTATATATTATATATTATACATTGTACATTATACACTGTACATTATACATTATACAGTATACATCATACATTATACGTTATAAAGTATAAATTATACATTATGCATTATATAATATACATTATATATTATACATTATATATTATACATTGTACATTATACATAAACATTATACATTGTACATTATACATAGTACATTATACATTATACATTATACATTATACATTATACATTATACATTATACATTATACATTATACATTATACATTATACATTATACATTATACATTATATATTAAACATTGTACATTGTACATTATAAATTATACATTATACATTGTACATTATACATTGCACATTATATATTATACATTGCACATTGCACATTATACATTGTACATGCATATTTTATATAATACTTTGTACATGTATATATACATGTACAATATATTGAACATGTACATTATACATTGTATATTGGATATTATACATTATACAGGATACATTGTACATACATATTGTAGAGTATAGATTACAAAAACATAATCAATTGATAAAATATTCATATGATAATTTGCTATATATATATCATTAATGAATAATTTAAGATTGGATATACAATTTTTATATACAACATAAAATAATATAACATTAGTTATACTTATGATATTTACAGTAACCGTAAAATCATAGTATTCTTATAATATTCATAATTATAACCAAAATTACCAATCTTGGGTAATCTTAGCTTATAATTTAGATATAATATATGATATATATATATACATTTTTTAAAACTATTATAGATAGTGATATATATATATATATATATATATCACTATCTATAATAGTTTTAAAAAATGTATGATTAATATGCATTTTTAATTACATTGATATATTATATACATTGTTTAATACTATGTAACGCATGAGTGTATCTAAATAATAAATGTATAATCATATGTAAGTGTAATTATTTGTATAAATTTGTATTATATATATATATATATATATATATATAATGAGTTATTAAAAATGTAAAATGTTTGATTTTATGAAAAAGATTACAAATTATTAAGTGTAAGTACTATAGGCGGCCATAGTAAGGATATGATCAGATCTATTAAATAGTGAATGTAAATAAAAAGGCACATGTGAATATAATATTTATACTGCATAATACTGTAAATTCTAAATGATTTTTTAATTTAATTTGAATATAATTGATTTTCTTTTAAAACTTTTATACATTTTGTATAATGAGTAAATAATTTATAATCAGTAATTTATAATTTATAATCAATTTAATATTATTTTTTAACAATAATTTTATAAAAGATACGAAGAGGAAAAAACAAAATCACATAAATAGTTAAATGGTACCGGGAATTTAAATGAATGGTTAACCATTAATTTACAAATAAATTCATTTGAAAAAGTTCATAAAATATTATTATGCATAATTGACATATATTAAATAGTATTGCTTGAAGTATAAATTCTTCAATCTCACAAATGATTTATTAATTGATCTATATTAACTAATCTATATTAAGCGAAGTTAACTCCTACCTGATTTAATTTAGATCAAACCATATCATATATCAATATTAAATAAATGTCAGATGTATTCAATTTGATATCACATCAAAACACCATCCTTGATTACCTGAACGAGTTATATAACTTAATTATGAGTTACTACATAAATTTGAAATGTAACGACTTATAATAATATTTAAATTCATATTAGAATTATTTTTGTAGTTCTTTTAAGTAATATTTTCAGATGTACTCTTTATTGTTGTGACTATTCTTAATTCAATATCTATCGTTTTTACGTTTAACACATATTTAATATATTAAATGGTAATATATTATATGTTATTATTATAAATTATGAAATTAAGCTATAATATATTTTAATAAATAATACATATATTTATATTTATATTAGATTTCAATCCAATAATATTCAAATTATCATTAATTAACTGAATTAATAAAGATAATTTTATTTGAAAATAAATTTATAAAACTAATAATCAAGGATGTATATATATTCTTCTTTTTGATTTGCTTGTATTGGTAATTATTTTATTAAGTTATATAAGATATTTTAATAATCCTTTTTAATCTCGTTTACTAAAATATGTTTTATTTCCATTTATATAATAATTACTATTATATATTCAATATATTTTGAAATTATAATTTTTTTTTAATATTACCTATATTTATAACTTATATTTATATTTCCTTTAAAATTTAATAATTAATATATAACCTATATTTATAACTTATATTTATATTTCCTTTAAAATTTAATAATTAAAATTTTTTTTTAATATTACCTATATTTATAACTTATATTTATATTTCCTTTAAAATTTAATAATTTGTAATATTATAAACTGATTATTTAAACACATATCGAATGATAGGTGATATAATACTTTTTAAAAAATACTTAAAACATATGCATTTTATTAATATATAATATAAATTGCATTAAAATATGAAAAGATGTAATCAGTATATTAGTAATTGTATACTTCATGGTTGAGTAAATTCCCTATACATTATTATTTGATACTACACATATTGTTTCGAGCGTAGTTTTCTATACATATTTATTAAATACCATGCACAAGTTAGTCTAGACTATATTCTATATGTAGAATAATATTTATATTTTATTGAAAATAAATAACGTAAATTGGTAATAATGAAACGAAGAAAAATGAAATATAATATATTATACTATAATTTATAAAATCTATACTTTACTAATGGTATCAAAACATTGAGTATATTTTAAACCCCATATAAAATAGAATTTGCTAATGTTATCAAAAGCTAAACTAAACTCTCAGTGGATAATGCTAAAATATACAAAAATCATATATAAATAATATTGAAAATATAATAAATATAATATATTAAACTCTATATAAAACTAAATTAGACTAATTGTATCTAAATCTAGAATATAAAAACTTTAAATAATACTAAACCCTATCTTATTATACGTCATGTTAGTTATATATTATATTTGTACAATATGTATTATTGTTTGATTATAGTTTATCCGAGGTCGTTCATTAGGCATATTATCTGGGAGATATTTATAGATATATGTTATGCTCATTAATTTAGTAATATTCAATGTATTATGTTACAACAAGCTGAACCCCGTTTTATACTTGTTTTACCCCAAAGAATGATAAAACAAAATTAATATCATTAATTTGTGATTTCAATCATAGTATAATTTAGAGCATATGTTATATAACTATATGAATAGGTGTGCATACGTAAGCACCGGTAAAGTAATAAGTAAAACAAAACCATTTGATTGTAAAATAAATATAAAGTGTAAACGAAATATCATTTTGAATTTTTATAACGTCTGCCTTATTAGAATTTTCTATATCACGAAAAGCTAATCAAATTTTATAGTCTTAAGAGATCAACACTAACATTATATTGCCAACCTAATATATTTATTTACAGTGTAGGTTATTCTTTATTGGATTTATATTTCTTTGCGAGTATCGTGATTTACTATAATTATATTTATAAAAACTTTTATAAAATAATTTGATTAAATAAAATATTATGAGCTACTATATAAAATGATTTTTTCAAATCTTAAAAAAATAACAATTATGTTTGTCTTGGTAAAAAAATGTCTTAAAAGCAGTTACATTAAATTAGGAATACAAATAACTTGATCTCTAAATAAAAACAAATTAATGAATTATTTACTGAATTATGATATATTAATAATATACTTATTCCACTTTCCGTATTATATAACATTTATATATATATATATATATATATATATATATATATGTATTTTTTGTAATAAAAGTAGTGTATTTTTATTTATGGTATATTATTTTTGTATATTTAGTAATTAGAATATAAATGAAGTTCCAGTATTGTATCTAACTTAATTTATTTGATTATTATAATAATTGATTTTTTAATTGCTTTTTATAGGTTTTTTATTTTGGTTTAATTTGAACTTTAAACATTTACTTTAATTTTAATAATCACAATGTTTCATTACTAGTATTTTAATGCGATTTCGTTTATATAAAACCATTTATATTACACATTATTTACTATTGTTTGGTATAAACAAAATATTACTAATAGTTAAATCTTATATACCAATTCCAAAAAGATAATATATTAATGCAAATGTAAAATACAGTAAGTCTATTTTAAAACTAGAATAACTGAACACTATCTAGAGTTAGAATATATTAACTGTATTTAAATTTATAAATACTAAACACTTTAAGCTAGACAATTATTACGGTATTTAATTTATAAAATACTAAACCCAAATTAAAACTAGACTATATTAACAGTATTAAAAGTATATATATATATAATATACTAAATGAATCTAAAATGATTATATACTAATTATATATAAATCTAGATCATACTAACTTTATATAAAGATAGCATATACGTATCTCTAACTAAACTAGAATATACTAAATATTAACTAAATATAGAATAAATAAATAATATCTAAAGCTATAGCCCTATAGCTATAGCTATACTAACTTTTGGTTTGTAAAATTAAAAAAGTATACATTATTAAAGTAATATATTGATACTTAATTACAATGTAAAATGTAAAATGATATATTTTTCATTTTCTCACATTACAGAAATCCCAATTGTTTATTTAATTCAGTAATTATTCTTAGTTTAAAAATTGTGCAAAATTGAATATTTTTGATATGGGTTTTAAACAAACATGTTTTTTTATAATTTCTATTTAGTCATAAATATGGTACTTATTATTAATTTTTCAATCTATAGCATGAAGACAAGGGATAAGATGTATAAATACGGGATTGCATGTTTTATTTCACTTCTGATATTACTTTTCATTTTATCAGATGACAATATTCCACCTTACGAAAGAAAATCATACAAGGTTACTATTATAATGTTGCGTAATCATCGCTGCAATAGAAATCGTTATTTATGCTATTATTCATATTCACAGGCAATAGAATACCATTTTGAAGATGAGATAATGAAGCCGATAAAAATACTTTCCTGGAACGGTATCAACCCTACTAAACTAACGTGGTTCAAAAAAGGAGCGTTTGAAAATTGCTTACCACTCCCACGGGAATGTAAATACAGTACCGATCGTGCCGAGTATAATACATCTGACGTAATACTAATAGAGGCTTTCTATCTACGTTCGGATGAGTTTCCGCGTCACAGACTAGACAATCAGAAGTGGGTATTCAATGGCTACGAATCGCCGGATCGTTCTTCGTGGCCGCCGTACGGTAAACACGATTCGTGGTACAACTTCACGATGACCTACACCGGCGATTCGGACGTGTTTACCCCGTACGGCGTTTGTTTCGATACCGAGTCGCCCGCTTCCGGTCAGAACCGCGCCGTGCGCAGATTGTACGGCCCGTCCGATCTGGAATACGGGCCGATAGTCGACCAGAAGTTAAGCGAGGAAAAACGGAAAAGACGAAATCTCGTCAAACTGATCGCGGATAAAACTTCTCTAGCGATTTGGATCGTATCGCATTGCGTCACGAACTCCGAACGAGAACGTTACGTCGCCGTGCTAAATCGCACGGCACCGATAGATGTATACGGCGATTGCGTTGGTAAAGAATTGAATGTTGGACAAGTGAAAGAGTTGATGATCAAAAAATACCGCTTCTATCTGGCATTCGAGAACTCCCTATGCGATGACTACGTTACCGAGAAGCTATTCAAGACGTTCTCGTTGAACATAGTACCCGTAGTACTCGGTAACGTCGACTACGCTAGCATCCTACCCCCGCATTCCTATATCGACGTACGCGACTACGGATCCGCTAGAGATTTGGGCCGCTACTTGAACTATTTGTCTACAAATTCAACGGCGTATGCCGAGTACTTCGCCTGGAAGAAACGCTACGTTTGTTTTAATGGAGTTCCTACTCCTTCCCCGGCTTGCCGTCTGTGCCAATATCTGAATACCAACTACGGAGTGAAAACTAAAGTGAAGTCTATTAGTGAGTTTTGGTCGAGAAAAAGAAGATGTAAAACTCCCCAAGAATATTACAATAATGCTAATGATTTAATATAAGTATATTATATAATTACATAAATAATTTACTTTACATATCAAATATATTATTTAGAATTTATATTTTGTTTATATTAAAATTTATATGTAATGAATGAATTTCACAATAATTCTATTTATAAATTATATACATTTGCGATTCAAACTAGTTATATATGTTATAATTATATCTTTATAAAGTTGTTCTATTATATATTTAATAATATTTATATATGTATATCGTATAATATAATATATTTATAGTATATATTACTATGTAATATATCGATGGATTCTTCTAAATACATTTCTATTATTTCAATTATGTGAAATTCACAATTATGTATATAACCTTCACATATAAAATTGATAATAATAATCATAAATATTTTGGTGTCAACATAAACTAATCTTTACATATATATTAAAATACCCAATTAAATATTTATGAATTTATGAATCTTACAAAAGTGTGTTATTTAAAAATAATATTCTTTCCGCTTCTCGTATATGATGTAAAATTACCTTGGTATTATTATTTTGTACTATATTAATTTATATAATATTTATATATATAATATTTATAAGCATTTTTAATAAATTGAAAAACATTATTTTATAAATAATATATAGAATTATAGTAGTGCATATAATTTTATAATATATTAAAGAATACAGTTTTAAACTTTTTAACGTGTTTAAAATTATTGGTAAACTATTATATTTAAGTATAATATCTGTTTGAAATTAAATTATTAATATTGATTTCATAAAAATATTAAAATATAATTAAACATATATTAATTGCAGAACATTAAAAAGTAATTAAAATGTAATGACATAATATGTATTATCTTAAATATAAAAATAGATTAATCGTAAATTAATTACAATATGTTCTCTTTCAAAATTATTAATACAAAATTATGATTTCTATGATAATGTAATTTTCAAAAATGATTATCAATTTTTTATATAATGATATATTACATTTTTCATCTAACTTATTGACTATATAACTATAAAAAATATTTATTTCAATAATTCTATAATATACTAAAAAATCTTAATTGAATTTGAGTGATAATTGTATTTTAAGATTGTATTTTAATAAAAAATAGTTTGATATAAATTATATATTAAATTATTGATATCATTGAAAACTATCAAACTTTATAATTATATCTTATTATTATGCAAAACTAAACTAAATAGTTTAGTTTAATATATAATTATCTAGTACACAATTAAGATTATTTTAAAAATATAACTTTTAAATTATTTTCAATTAATTCAATTATTAATGATTGAATTACAGTCCTACTAGGTGTTCATGATATTCATGATATTTTAAATATTTCATATTATTCAGTAATAACCTATATTATTTACTATTATATTATCATTTTTACAATCATATGAATCATAAATATATTATTATATTAGATAATATTTAATGAATATTAATATTTATTATAATCTGACCATATGTATATTATGCTTTGATAGTAGCACAAATAAATATATTAACATACTTGATGATATGTAACATACAAAATAAACAAATCTATTTACAAAAGTAAACATTAACAATTCTAAATATTATGGTAATAATAATTGTAGTAATAATGAATATCATCATATGTATAGTTATATTGTAGTATATAATTATTATGTTATTTAAAAATAAAATATAAAGTTATTATTATCAATAATGTAATTATATCATTTATATTAATATTAAAATAAAATATTATATGCTTACATTATTACCTCTTAAATTATCTCATAAAATAAGAAATTACAAAATTTGTAATATATATTTTTAATTTAATTGAACTTTTTAGAAAATAATTGTAATTATAAAAATATAATTTTCCAAATTAATAAAATCATCATCTACAATCAATTATTAACCAATCATAATTAAACAGATCATATATACCGAAAAGTGTTTATATAACGATGTATATGGGTGTTAAAATACTTATATCAACAACAATACATTATATTCCTACTGATAATTCTTCGTAAATTGAAATTAATAATAATTTTTATGATAATAATTAATTATTTTCTAATTCGGTGATACATATTTGTTAATATTATAGCAATATAAAGAAATAATCTTTTAATTATGAAATTAAATTAATATACTAAGGAGATGTAGTTGTGATGTAGTAATGATCACAAATGTAATTAACATAACGATACTACAAAAATAATCACAATAAAAAGAAATACAGCATTAATGAACTAAACGAATCTGTCATAGTTAACATTTATTGTGTATAAAAAAGTATTGCAAATTAACATAAAAAACGTTAACAAATATATTGAGTGAGAAAATATATGTGCAATTGGTTGCTAATAGTTGTTGTTATAAAAAACACAGAGCAAGACAATAGTAATATTTAATAATACAATCGGTAATAATTTGATTAATCGTACGCAAAGTCGAGATTTTTCGATAACATACCATACACCGAGAACGAATAATTATCGACGTATCCGACGTACGCTGAGCGATAACCTAGTTCTTAGTCCCGTAGACGTTCCTGGCGATGCGATTGAACGGCCTGCCGAACGACTTCAACAAGACGTCGTAGTGGGGATCAGAGACGCCGTCGTCGTCATTTCCAATCGAGGACAACGAGGACAGAGAACCTGGAGGTGTGTCTCCGCCTTCGTAGGCGTATTGACGTACGCTATCATGTGGCGGGTGGCGAGTATTTTCTCTCCTAGTCTCTGCCATCAGATGCTCGTCAAGATTAGGCACTAACGAATTTTTTTGTCAATTTGTTATTCGAATACGATATATGATAATATATATATAATTATATTAATAATTAGATTGTAATCTATAGAGTACAGTGGTATACTACTACGATCTAACTATATGTAGGTTAATATGTATACTTAAATAGAAATTGATATATTATATGTATCACATGGCTAAATAATATGTTAATATTAAACCTTTTATAACTGGTTTTTTTATATGATCTAAATCAAATATTGTATCTTCTTCAACTATGGGTGAACATTTTTATATTAATTATAATTCTAATATATATAGTACTCATGCATTAGTTATATTTTAGTAATAGGTTTAAATGTGATATATAGTTACAATACGAAATTATACTATCTATTATGATATATATATATATATATATATATATATATATATATATATACATATATTAATATACTTACATATAGATATATACTTGAATATATTCATTTATATATTTATATACCATATTAGATACATTATATTCAGTTTAGTATACATTACATACTATTTTATGATTATTTGTAGTTATAGTTGAATTCGTTCATACATTTAGAAATACTATTATTTAAATAAGATATCCCAGTAAACAGAGTTACTTAATAGTTTTATAAAATATTTTGATGTTTCCACAAAAATAAAAAATAAATTATGCAATGCCAAAAATAAAGTTACCTGTATTGTTTGCTGGGATATTATTAAATACTTTCTATATGTTTTAATATTTATCGTTTGTTCTGTATTCCTCACGTGTATATAACAAAGAAGTTGTTGTTGATTGCAAATAGTATGCATTTATACGCTAAAGAGTAGAACAATATGCATAATGCACAATACATTAACTACAGGTGTACCTGCTCCTTCGTCTGAATAATTAATCATGTTTTCTCTGATATCATCGTTATTGTAAGGAATCGTTTTCTTCGAGGCAGTATTTCGTTTATATATCAATATTATCAACACCAGCACTGCAACATAACATATACGTTATGATATAAAATTACATTGTATTGGTTTCATTGGGTGGTTAGTTATTTTTAGCTGATAAATACGCGGTGTTCAATAAAAACTAACGTAATAATAGCAATGTATTCAGCGTAACGATAACCACTGTGGAAGTGGCGACTATGGTCACTGGTACGAAGGATTTCACTTCGCATATCTGCCCACTGTAACCATGGCGACAGACGCAGGAGAAACCATCCGATTGGTCAATACAGTGTCCATCGTTCTCGCAAGGTCCTGCGTTTAGTTTTAATGCGATATAATGAATAATAATATTGCAAGTAGAAAGATTTCATAACATTTAAATATATTTATTGAAGTCGTGATATTATCGTCCAAGTTTATTCAAGCAATTTTTGTTAAGGTGTTATTTTAGTAAAGATTGCCGAATTGATCAATAATACTTCAATAGATTATTGTAAGAAATGTTTTTAATTTTGTTAAATGACTACATCGTAGATGTTAGAACATCTGCCAACTATGTTCTTACTAATATTGATATAACATATTTTAAACCGTAATGTAACATATAAAATGACTTGAATTATTTTGCTAGGTTATATCATAATTAATATTTAAAGCTACTCTTTTAAACCTTGATTATAATATGAATTTATTTCCAAGCATTCGTTGATGGGTTGGCAGATTTCTTGGGTAGAAACATGTCTCTGTCCTTTGAGACAACTGTGAACATTAAATAGTGATATTACAAAATAATTGATTACATATTCATATTAATAATAGTCATTATTATATTAAATAGATTTTATACAAATATAATAACATATCAAATATTAATAATAGTTATTAAATTAAATTATAATTGATTATCGCTTTTATTTCGCATTTACTTTACATTACTGTTAATAATTGTTACACATATTAATATATATTAGTAAATATATATTAATATTTGTAACAATTATTAACATTAATGTGAAATAGCTATACATATTATTTACTTATGTAAATATACATATATTTAATATCATAATTGTAGGTTTTCAAAGTAATTTAAATAAATATAACATATTTTAAATACGAATACAATATATTTATATTTATTTTTATTATATTATAAAAAACGAAGCTTTGATTAATTAATGTCACTTAAATATGAGTATATACAAATTTGTTTTCATAAAACTGATTTTATTCGGTTACAAAATTTTCAGATAAATAATTTAAATAATTATATTTTTCAATTTTTGCAATAAAAAGAGATAATATTCAAAAAAGAGATAATATTATCAAAAATATTCAATTTTTTTAAATTTCACCTAAATAATAAATTAATTCAACAGAAAATTGATTTATTACGTTGGAATTTATTAATATTATGCTTATTTTTTTATTTCGTATACTACTAATTATTTATATAGGAATTTATTTTAAAACACATATTTGGTTTATTAGCTATTAGTATATATTAATTGCATACCTGCATTGGGCATATCTCCATAGATCTACGCATAATAGTGGATCTTCACAAGCCACGCCCAGGCATGCATCCGAGAGACAGCTGTCAATCACGTTCTGACGTTGTATCAGTACGGCTATCGAGGAATGCTCTTCTTTCGACAATGGCATCGTAACACCATTGAAACGTATGTCTTTAACGCAAGCTTTTGATTTTAAACGATTCACCTCGATTATAAATATATACTATATAGTATATTATACACACATATATGTGATAGTTATAAATATATATAGATCGGTATTATCTGATATATATAAATTCATATTTTACATATACATATATATATATATATATAAATATAATTATATATATTTATATATATATACATAATATATATATATATATATATATATATATATATATATATATAAATACTACATACTTATGTAATATTCAATATAACTAACTATCGATCAGATCATCATCGATGATGGGATTTAGTGATGCGAATTTGACGTCACCTCCTAAGAATATTGACCTTTGACTTAGATTAATTTCAAGGTCATTCGACAATAAATAACTTTCATTGTAAAATCTGTTTGAAATTCAAATAGAAAGTATTAAGATAATATTATTTAGTTTAAAGTATATAATCTATAATGTAAGGCATAGTAGATATCAATTTTTCAAATATTTATAGTTTATGTAAATAAACATTATATATATATATATATATATATATATATATATATATATTTAGTATATTTTATTTTAAATTAATACGTATTTATAATATATATTATTACATGCACTTAATATCTTAAGTTTTGTTGATATAGATACTGTAATAATATATGCATAGATAAAAATAATTTCTAGTTTAAAAAATACAATCGACTGTTGTAACTAACATAACCTACTGAATTCATACTTGTTCATAAATGTTAAAATGTACAAACATAATTATTTTAGTAGCTTAATACATTTATTTGCGGAGAGATTAGAATGATTGATTGCAGACCTGCCTTCACCGTAGTCGACCTTCAAGCTGGTCAAACGTGCTACTCGTCTCAGGGTGATATGGTGCCACTGGCCATCGGAAATATTCACGTTGGTCAATTGCAACTCGACGACCCGATCTCCTCCGTTACAGGTGAAGGTCAACCTTTGATCTCTGAGCTCCAATCTCAAGTACTCGTATTTCTGTGCATCTTGCGACAACCACACTAACCCTGTAACGGTCCAGGTATTGCAAATGGCGTTACATTACATAATAGTTCATATTCGAGAATAGAAATCATATGTACAGATAATTATAATAACCAGTAATATTTAGTAAGGTGGTGTTTTAATGACTATTAAACATCATTTAAGAATTTGAAGTAATGGTAAATAATCCCATATACATATCTAAGTTAGATTGGTTTATATAATGATACAAAACATAGTTTAATAATAGTTTAATTATAGGTTTTTATATTTACTCTATATTATAAGAAAGCTATAAGAATACAATTAATATAATATTTATCTTGCAGAGTTGAATGTATACATATAGTATATACTATTCATTATACAATGATCAATATCGTATACACATACACACACATACACATATATATTATATATATATATTTATATATATATATATATATATATATATATATATATATATATATATGTATTCATATGTATATATACATAAAAAATATAATAAAAAATAATTTGATATAGTTTAAGTAGAATTATATATATATATAAATATATAATGTGTGTGAGTGTATGTGTGTATGTACTATGAAAGTGTATATATATGAATATAAGTCTCATATTTTAATACATTAACAATATTATTTTTTAATTAAAATAATGCCTAATAACTACATTATTTTTATTATTTTATTATTATTTATAAATACAATATATATATAAACTATACATTTTATGATTTAAGTAATTCATTATGTATAGTGTGAAGGATATTGAATATAAATCAAAATAAGAATATATTAAAGATCTTCTATATATTAAAGTAGTTACTTTTAAATATTTATATTTTTCTATATTTTGATTTCGATTTAAGCATGTTATCGGCGCAAATCGTTTAGATTATAAATTATGAATTATGATTAACTATCTAATATGTAATGGGTACATATATAATATACATAATCTTCATTTAGTCCCTTAATACGAACCATTTGCTTGCCTAGTTCTAAGCATCAATTGCAGGAGATGAGAGTATCCAGATACCTGCAATCGTTGATGAAACTCATCAGTAAAGTCCCACTCCACGAATGAGTTGAATCGCAAGTCGAGAGAGCTGAACTCTGAGTAGAGGAATTCATATCTAATAATCAGTTGTTACGAAAACAATAGGCACCTAATAGTGATAATGTATACTCTTTATCATATAGTTGTACTGTTAAAAATAAAGATAACCTTCTTGGCAGCGATGACCGTGGAAACCGGGTTTGCAAGTGCATTCGTCTCGTGTTCGCACTCCGGCATCGCAAACCGAGTTCGGCGCACACTCGCACCTCTCGTTAGCGCACTTATTAAGTGTGTTGTGGTGTTGCCCCTCGTCAGAGGCGCGCAGATCGTACAACTGAAAGTGGGCCGAAGTGCACTATTAGGATACACAGTTGGTAGTATAATCGGGAGAGGAGGGAAAGGTGAACCCCATGTTCATCTGGAAGGGACTATATAGCACCGTGTATATACGTGTAGATTCATAAGTAGTTAATATGCTATATGATATAGAGTGGCCTATGATGGGTATACCAGAATTGGTTATATTTGAGTCTAGTAAAATATAATAAACGAAGATAAACAAGGTAATTCAGAATTCCTAAGAAAGTATAAAATACTAATGCGATATAAAGTGAAAATCTCAATCGACATGTTCTCTACACCATATAGGATAGCCACATATATTATCAATGATATCGTGGTTACCGTTTGTCATATATCGTGTTGTAACTAGTATGATGTAAAATATGCAACCTCAGAATTATAAATCAAATTCCGCATGCATCCAATAAATGATGTTTTCGTTAAATTTGCAGGATAAAATGATCCGGTATCTTGAAATCCTCCTAATTGTAAAACTGAATTCAAATTTAAATTCCTGTAAGTAATTGCTTAATTAATCATTAATCATAATATTCAATAATTGTAATTAAAAAAACTTATGAATTCGTTACAAACTCATCAAAGTCGTTTTAATATATACTATTATATGTAAGTTAACTAATAATTAATATGAATAACTAATCAGTATACGCACCGACTTTCCCCGGGCATTTTTTTGGACACTTCGCAGATATAAAAGTCATTTTCTCCTTTTCTTTTAGAATTGTAAATGTCTTTAAAATCGCAATTGTCTACCATCAATTTCACAGTCTATTTTGTTATAAATCTTATATTAGCCTATCAAAATTTATAGTATACGTATTACTACTATTATAATAAGGGTTACATTGAATATATAATTGCCTTATCAATAATAAAAATATCGATTCTGTGCCAGTTGTTGTCTGACAGACTATCTAAAACTTGAATTCCATTTTGATTTCGTCCATCAAGAACTAAATTAGTTTCGCCTAGTGAATAAATAATATACTCTGTAAATATATATATATATATATATACATGTTAATTACAATATTGTTCGTAGATTTTTTAAATTTTGAATATATTAATATGTCACTAATAAATATGCATACTTAAAAATGTAGAAATCTAAGATTAAATTATATATATATAAATATATAAGTATATATTAATAAAAAAACATATATATTCGAAATTCAGATTAAGGCATTTACGAATACTATTGTAATGCTATAATTGATTTTATAGACAACACAAGATTATATAACATAATTCACACATTTAGTTAGAAGCATTTACATTTATTTAAAAAAAACGCTTAATTGTTTTAAATAATAACTTATTACTGCAATTATGAATATTTTAATATTTAATTTAACATTATAATTTATATTCAAAATGCATATATTTTTCCTTAATTTAACCGAATTAGAAAATAAAAACTATTGTTTAACGTTCTTATATGTATAGCATATACTGTAAATAAACAAGTATATATTGGAATTCATAAAAACATCTTTTTAAAATTTACAACTAGACAAATACTAACCGGATCCTAAATTAATGCGCAACTTTGGCAGACCTCTATACAACTCAAGAAATATGAAATCCGTGGGGTCATCTGATTACAAATGTTTTTGTTAATATCAAATAAATATTAAAATTTCAATTAAGAGGGTCATTAAAAATTATCGATATGTGATGTATTTAACTGTTATTTAAATACTTTAAATCCCTATTTGATAATTTAATAATTATATTATGATAACCAATGCATCTTGTCATAGAATATATGCTAAAGATGTATAGATACTATTAATAATTTATGTATATAATATATTTAAAATCTATGGAGATCTCTAAGAGAATTATGAAGAAAAATAAGATATTCTACAGTGTTTGTTTGAAGTTTTGATTGTGCTGATTGGGAAGACTTTTAAGGTATAATATATCAAATTTAAAAAGACTTTAAATGGAGATCCAAATATTATATGAAGTAATATTTATAATATTAATTCCAAAGTTCAAAAATACATATCTCTTAATTTCGTACTTTGACAACATATCTATGATTTATTACATAAGTATTCCTATTTATTACTATTAATATCTATTTACTACATTTTATTCAAAAAATTAATATTTCATTAATTTAAAATTTTTATATTTGTAAATAGACACATCTTCCAGCAATATAAGGTATTCTATTTATAATTATATTTATATATATATATAAGATTTTATGAAATTTCTCGGGAAGTCAATATGATTAAATAAATATATTATCTTACCATTATTAATTACTGACATAGGACCGCTATACAGGAGAACGGAGTTATCTCTTTCAGTGAGAAATTCCAGACTGATGTGAGCATATCCGCAAGATGGGAAAGTGGCCAACCAAGCCCAACCGTCGCCCGGGAAACCGATATGTGTTTGTTGGCAACGACCTCCATCGAAACCAGGCATGCATATACACCTAGATAATGACGTAATATACTATATATCCTATACTGTAAATATAGTATAGGTTAATAGTAATAGAAATGGATTTTTCTACAAAAATAAATAAAACATATTTTAAATACAACGCAAAAATATGCCTTGAATTGTGTAATTAATTCGAGGGTAAAATCATAATGATAAATAATATTAATTATTATGTAATAAATGAAGCATTCCCTTCCTACAAAATAGATAATTTTGTTTTTATAATGATATAATATATTTGATATAGTTTTCTATTCTGAGAATATATAATTAAATGAAGTACATTTCAACTTTAATACAGTTTCATTTTTATAGATAATTAATAATTAATAATTAAAATAACAGCTACAATTCTAACTTATAAGCGAAGTCATGTTGAATACACGTTCCTCCATTGAAACAACTATTCCTATTACACTCAATTGCATTGATATCACCTGCCAACCATTTACATTTGTGGGTTATTGATCTTATATTGAAAAATTATAAGTGACAATTACATAACAATACATATACATTATTAATACATTTATACATTTACATGATATATATTGTTAATACTATTAATACTATTCTAAAAAGAAGTGAATTTCTATATTAATGCATACGTTACGATTATAACAATTCGAATATACATTATACTAGCCATTTACATCACGATGTTTACATGTGCAGTGTTTTGAGATGCTAAGGTTCAATCCGACCAAGGTGGAACCATTAGTGACTACCAACAGAGGACTAGTAGTGTCGATTTCCACCACGTCGGTGCATCCCCTGCTGAGGTCCGACACTCCGACGTCGTCCAAATCAACGCGTGAGCACTCATCGTCTCTAAAACATTGGCTGACTGGAGACATAGCTATCCGTAGTTGAAGCAAATCCTCAAACTGCAGGGTAACGATTAGACGTTAATCATACGTCGGAGATAATACTAGAAATATAAGCATATAATGGATTATATAATATGTTTATCGATTGTTAGGGTTGAGATATTTCTATTCTCATTGAGAATACATCTTTATAAATTAGAATCTCTATACAACTTACTGGATATATATATATATATATATATATAAGTTTATATTATACATCTATTGAAATTATTGTGCGTATTTTTAAATTAAACTTTAAAACAAATATATTTATAATAATATTATACAAAATCGAGTCTTTCCACAAAGTAATAATATATATTGTGAATTCACTTCATTCTATATCGATGTTAAAATATGTAATTTATAGATAGGCCATCTTTAGGAGATTTCAATATTGACCTGAAGCTGGTGATTCATAACAATTCCATTTAGTTTCGATTTTTTATAATATGGAGATCCATGAGCAGCGTAAAAAACATCAATTTCTCTGATTTGTTATTATAAAAGTGGTAAATATAAATCTATTATGAATTCATTATTATTATCGTATATTTATATAAATATATAGATGTAATATGTAATAGTTTAATTGAGTCATATTTATATAAAATAAATATATCTTACAATGTTAATCTATTTCACAATTTATATATTTCGTTTTCTCTTTTACCTAATAGAATGTTTTCTGACAGTAAAAATGTCGATATTTTCTAGTTCAGTGTTCAACTTATGAGCCAGAAAAGTTTGTAATACTTTGTATTTTGATTCTCCATGAAAAGTTTTGATAAAATCTTCTGGTGTAGTTCCTGGAGTTATAGGTAGCATTATACTTATACATCATACCTAAATATATGTTATACTAATTTGTAATATTCGGTAAAGTAAACATGACTTGGATAACTATTTAAATGTTATTATTAATAGGTTTACGAAATAATTTATTTCAAAATTAACCGTAGAATCTAATCGAGGCGAAATTCTCAATGGCCTCTTCGGGGATGTCTATAATTTGTATAGTGACTGTCGACATCACACCTCTTGACCAAACGCGATCGTAAACTTTAACCTTTAGATGATATTCTCCCGAGCGAATTCTGCCCATCATCGATAGTTCACCCGAAAGTTTATTGATCCTAAATAGTTTCGAACATAAAGATACTAAATTCATTTAATTCGATATCATATTAATGTATGCAACGCATTCAAACGCTATTATCTCATCATATAAAAGATGTGGTATTTTGAACCTGAATAAATTCTAAATAAAATATGATATTTTAAAAATGTAATACGAGTCTATTATAGTAAGCTTCTAAATAAATGATCTCAATAATGAACGTGCACCTCTAACTTGAAATGTGAATTATCTTCATTTTGTAATTGGAAAGTTTTATTCGATACGTCCCAATCATCGAGATCGTTAGCAAGCACTTTACCTAAATTGAGGTTCGTATATTCACCTGTAAAGTTATTCATTAACATTAGCTACTCATTTCATTTTATTTATTTGCATTGAATTCATATTTTTTTCTTATCCATGATAGATTTTTTGAATATAAATGTTTTTATATTAAACATATCAAAATAGAATTGCCATATGTAATAGCTGAAGTTAATTTAATTATCCTACTTAATATGAGATCATATATGACATCATAACCTTTATAATTATATACTACAATCTTCTGATGTCCCTCGTAATGTTTATTATCATTTCTGTCTCCGATTATAATCTTCAAGTTACTAGGTCCAATCATTTTTGGTCTTCCACTTAAGTTGTTGAAATACTTTTTTAAAAATTAATTTAAAAAAAAATAAAGAACAATTATTAAATATCTAATTGACCAACCAACCTATCACTAATTATAATAGGCAAATCGTATTCCTTAAATTGCTCCCTGTCAAAACTTTGCAATGTGGTTATCTCTGCCATTCCCTGACCATCACATTCCCCTGATACTTTATGGTACTGTGTATATATAATGTATAAATGTGGGAATTTATCAATTATATTGTAAATAAATTTATAGAAATATCGATTACATATTTTTCTGATATGCTTATATTATACAAGATAAATCTACTCAAACTTTTATGCTGAAAAGATCACAATATGGGTTCTCTAGACACGGACAATGGCCGCAAGGATCACTAAAATAGTAAGGTGGTCCATTCTTTATAGTGTCAGCATCTTTTGCACAAACCTGATGATGATAAATTTTGATTTCGTCAATTTTCCATAATTAGTTTAATTTTTTGATCATAATGAATAATTTACAAAAGTCTAGATAGCTCTGTCTATATACTGACTTTAGCTATAGTCTTGAATGGCTTTTCGTTCTCATATACTATAGGTCGGTAGTCATACTTCAACGTTGGGAAGTTATCGTTCACGTCTGATAGTGATATCACTACTACAGCCCTTCCGGTCAACGCAGGTGTACCTATATTGGTAGTTAGGTCATTTTCGATACCGATAATACTTTATTATTAATATACTTAACATATATCATCTGTGGAGTTGTTACATTATATTATTTCTTACCTCTATCAGTAGCTAAAATTAGTATTTTATGTTCCAAATGTTGTTCTCGGTCTAAATTCGATCTCACTTTCAAGAGTCCAGAATATTCTCCTATTTCAAAATATGCTTGCGAAGCTTTATCCAGAGAAAATCTAAAAGAGTAATTTGCCGTCTTATATTTTTAAAGAATTATCTTACATTAAAATAAATTTTATCACATATCACACATTTAATATTTTTTAAATTGTGTTTTCACTGACTTAAATTCTTTATTTATTCCAGAATCTTTATCGATGCCGGTAAATTTGTGTATAATTCGACCAGTTTCTGAATTCTCAGATATTCTTCTCTATCAGTATGTGAGATATTAGTATATGTATTTATGTAACCAATAAAACATATTTATGTTATAATATTGCAATTATTATATCGCAAACTTAATACCAATGTGACTACTTTAAATATAGTAAAATATATATATTATAAGTTGCATAAAATAAAAAGATTAGATTCTATTTTTGTATTTTATTATGTATATATTTCTTTACGCATGATTGAATTCAGTTCATTATATACATGTAAATTATTTATTTAAAGTGTTATTGTTGTATGTTAATTGATTATGTGAACGATGAATACATAATATAAGTGGAATTTCAGGATTTTATTACATATAAACAAATATAATATACGTTATTTTAAATGACATATAAATATTAGTCATTTATCATAAATAGAAAATATGAACATTATCAACACATTTTTTTAGATAAAAATTTAATATTTCCACACATGTCATAATGCTATTATTATATACAACTAACTTTAAGTGTTCTTGGTCTAATTATCGGGGCATTGTCATTGTAATCAGTGACCTTGACCCGTATAATGGTGGTGTCGGTGTGTAAGGAATCGCTGACCATTACGGTCACGTTAAACTCTGCCGGGTCCAGAGTATCAAAATCTATCTTCTGTGGTTTCGTTATTTGTTTATAAAATGATATTTTATAAACTGATTGTTCATATTACATATAAGTAAAATAATATATACATTGTATTCTGATATATTCCCAAACACTAATATAACCATATATGTGTATATATATATATATATATATATATATATATATATATATATATATATATATGTGTGTGTGTGTGAGTTTATTTATCAATAAATAAGTTGTATTGGTATGCAAACTTTGTAGATTTTCAGAACTGCTGTTTTCGTAATATTGACAAAGTTTACTTGAAAGTGTTTGCGATCTTTCTCGCGAAGTGTATAGGTTAAGTGAGAATTGACATCTTTATCCGTTGCCTACATTAATATTGTTCATAAAGTAGTACACATACATTTAAATACGTATTCACCAAATATATGTTTAGTAAATCACAAAGTTGCTAACCCTAAAAGAAGCAACGATTCCATTAATCGCTAGATTTTCGGATATTTCCACTTCATAAAGTTTCTTTTGAAAATAAACTTTATTGTCGTTAATATCATCGACAATTATTCTTATTTTGGCGCTAGCTTTAAAAAATATTATTAAAAATAATGACCTAGTATTGAATATTATAATAATATCTAATAATTGTAGATGATAGTTTATCTATTTTAATAATTTATATAATAAATTATGATGATACTTAATTTATGCAAAATATTTATACATTAAGAATAATAATCATATAATATATAAACTATACTACTAGTAATTTTAATATTTTCTATAAAATAATATAATTGTATAACGGAAAATATTATATGCAGTTGTAACGTTATTATTAATAAAATTAAACTTATTTTCTATATTCTAAAAAATACATCAAACAATTATATAAATATTTATTATATAAATGAAATGTATACCAACATTGAGCACTAATGACAACTTACTTGATAATTGGTGCGGAGTTCCTCTATCCCTTGCCACTACTATAAGCGTGTATTCGGGTACCTTCTCTCGATCTAGCACGTGACTTTTGGTGGTACTGATCAACCCTGTACGTTGGTTGACCTTGAACAGCTCCGCTGGCGACTGCAATACAATAACGGAGCTTTTAGTTCGAGAATATTAATACGCGTTATATTGTCTAATCACATACTTCAACATCGTAAGTTATATGTGTACACGGGTAGCTTTAATCACTAAATAGTAGTATTCGTACAGATCCTCCCCAATTAAAAATATTTTTATTGAATATATATATATTAAATATAATTATGAATTTTGATAATTAGTATAATTTTTGATTCAAATTAAATATTAACAATTCAGAATAGATTTAATATCCGACACGTTTCTATTAATTAATTTTGAGATCATATTATTATAATTATATATAATTGTGATATTATTTTATTTCACTCTTAATATAATAAATATAATTACATTCGTAATAAGAAAATGAAAATACACATTGATCTGAATACAGATAATATAGGAATCATTTAATATATAAGATTTTTTTAAATTAAAATTTAATAAAAGCATATGCAAATATGATATTCACCTGTCGCAGTGTATAGAATACTGAGCCGTTATTACCATTGTCAACGTCTGTAGCTATCACAGTCAATGCTTTAGATCCTGATATCGGGTCAAGTAGAATAAGTCAAGGAGGGCATAATAGGTTAATGAGCATGTGGTTAGTTTAGGAGGAAATTAATGTATAAAGGCTAAGTAGGATAAAGAAGATTGTAAGTAAGGAAGTGTGAATATAAAGTTAGGGTTGTTGTGAATAATATATTTAAGAAATAAAAAGATTGATGTATTATTGTTACGAGGGATAGAAATAGGTGAAACATAATCTAGTGGCTAGGAAATAAAAAATAGTTTAATAAACAAATATAGGATAATGGAAATAAAATATGTCAATTAAAAAAGTACTTGTTTAGAGACACAAGTGCCTTAGAAAAATAAAGATTATTTAAGAAATATAAGGCTAATTAAAAAAAAAGAAAAAGAAGTTAAAAAGAAGAAAAGATTAACGATAAAAAGTAAAATTAATAAATAAAGTGAATTTAAAGAATAATGTCGAGATTATGTAAGAGATCATAATAAAGGAATTACTTTAGTTACAGAGAAAGAAGAATATATGGAAAAAAGAAGAAGAGAAGGAATAATGAGAAAGAGTAAGATAATGAAGCAAGAGGAAGATAAGGAAGAAAATGAAGATAAGGAAGAAAATGAAGATAAGGAAGAAAATGAAGATAAGGAAGAAAAAATAAGATAATGAAGGAAGAGGAAGATCAGGAAGAAAAAAGAATATGATAAAAAAAGAGGAAGATAAGGAAGATAAGGAATCATTATAAGGATATCAAGGATAATATTTAAATATTGTACATGTGAATTTAAATGGATATCTATAAATATATACTCAATTTAGTATACACAATGGTGAACTCTAGAATTAATTGTAAAAACGAGGAAATATGCACATGATTAATCAAGTATAATAAAATAGATAAATATTAAATTAATTATGTAACCCGATATAACATTATGTAAAATGAATATGTAATATTTATACTATATATAAATATATATATATATATATATATATATATATATATATATATATATATATATATATATATACAAATATATATGATGTTTTACGAAGGTAAACTATAATGCGATTATCGTAAATATAACCTCTCAAAGAATGTTCCAATACGTGACCTACTAAATGGTTGGGGTCAAAGTTTGGTGAGTTGTCATTGATATCATTCAACCAGATCTCCACCTCCGCATAACCTTGACAATAAACGATCAGGTTTAAATAAGTAAATAAGTAAATAAGTAAATACTCACTTTTATATTCACTACCTCTACTTACCCGTTAAACTCTGTGCGTTGTCCGTTATCTCATCTTGGGCAAGAACATTAAATTTCCAAATTCTTCTCCCTACATAAAATTAAACACTACTTCAGCAAAATAAAAATTATTTAAATATTTTTAATTATATTACAAACATGCCACATTTTGAAAATATGCAATATATATATGTACTACTTATTAATAGATATTATATTTATATATAATTAAAATATAAAACTATTACATTTTATTGATATATACAAACTAATTGATAAATTTACAAGGATATATATAAACTTCTATATGCAGATGTATTTTATAATAAAATGTTTTATTCATACCATGTGATATTATTATTTGAATATTCCATATAATTATAAACGTTTACTATTTAGAAATTATTTGTAAATTAATATTTATAATAATAAACCAATATCTCAAAATACAAAACCATCTCGTCTTTTTAAATGGTTAATTATATATTACAATAATTAAATTATTTTATTAATTATATTTATATAAATGATTAAATATATATATATATATTTATATATTATATTATTATTGTTATATTAATTATTATTATTATTATTAATATTATTATTATTATTATTATTACTGTTATTATTATTATTATTATTATTATTATTATTTTTATTATTATTATTAGTATTAGTATTTATCAATTTAACGTTAATTTTATAATCTGAGTATAACTCGAATCTTAATAAATTATGTCGAAGTAACTATTAATCTATATACTGAATATAATAACCTTTCGGTTTGTCTCGGTCTAGAGGTTTTGTTATTGAAATATCACCATTCTCTTTATCTATAATAAAAGTGCCATCGTTTGCATATTCACCAGATAGACTGTAACGGATTTCCGTATTTCTATCGGAGTCGGCATCAATAGCCTTCACCTTAAACGGTAATAGTGTAATAACGGTATTAGTGCTCCTTAATTAAATTAGTAGGTATATTTATTAATTAATTTGTTTTCTATTTCTATATATATTATGTCTTTATTAAGGTTAATTAATAAGAAAAATGATTTCTCAGTTTTTGAATATATTCTTAAATATATAATTTGTATATAATTATATAAAACTTAAGTTTTCAATTCAATTCTTTCGGCATAATTATCAATACGTGTACTTACTCTCTCGTTAATAAAGTATAAATACGACTTGCTATTATAAAATGAATATATTTACGTATTTTATATAATAAATTAAAAAGCTAATTTATATTATTTTAATATTTGTATTACTTAAAAGGGTAATTTTGTATCGGGAGTTTTACATATTTACGTAAACTTATTTTCTGCTGATAAGTTACACGATAATTTAGTAGATCATCGTTTACCAAAAACTACATTAATAGTAACGGTTAGTAAGTATTTGGGTACGTCATCATCTTCCTCTTGCAGATCTTTATATATGTATTTAGTCTTTGTGAATACCGGTGAGTTGTCGTTGCAATCCTTTGAGAGAGGAGTAGGCAGTAATTATATTTAATAACATACAATAACACTTAAACGACAGGAAACCATTTTATTATGTAAAAACCGTTAGAATGAATTGCTCTAACATTAATTCGTATGAGGATCTTGGTTTCGTTGGAGAATTTATCGTCAAAAACGCGATATCCCAGTTTGTAGTATCTCTGCAGGAGCTCATAGTCGAGTTGACCTCTGACCTTTAGTTCGCCTGTCGCCGGTATAACTTCAAACACGTTGCCGTGGTTACCGGAAACTATCGAGTAACTCAGACGATTCACTGATGAGTAGGAAACAGGTATTAGAGTGCAGTACTTTTACTAAATACGGATAATATCATTTCATTATATTCATTTTTTTGAAAATATTCACTAGTTAGATATTCCAGTTAATAGGAATACACAAATATTAATATAATTTGAATATAGTAAATACACATATACACACCACTACAATACTATACCTAATATCTACATAAACTTTATTTGTAAAAAATCAATCTCAAGATATCTTATGATCAACTGGAATTAGTACCTTGGTCTATATCCTCAGCAGTAACCACGATGATAGTGGTTCCTTTGTCTACAGTTTCATCTACCGCTGCCGAATACGTAGGTTCTCGGAAATAAGGAGAATTATCATTAGTATCCGTTATTCTTATTTGCACTTCGGCCTCTCCTGTCAATCAAACATATCATATGACTTTGCAAACAATTGTTAACTACCAAATTATATTACTATTTTCTATTTTGTGGTAGTATTGAGAACGACTCTACGAATTATCATGTTAAGTTTATTGCTAACGAATTAGTTTATTTAATTTATTCTACTATACTTATGTATTATATAGTTTAATGATATTGAGTTTTAGCTTTTTGCGTATACAATATATATAAATATCGATTTCATCAGATAGAACGTATAGAAAACTAATATTTGAAAATATATTTTAAATAATCTTCCTTAATTCATTTATTGATGTTTATTAAATTTACATCACTAAGTTGGCCACGACATATTAGAAGAACTAACCCTGGTTTGGGGTTCCCACCGGAAGGTGATTTGGTCTATCCGACGGCTGGCCGTCTCGAGCCATCACAGTTATATAATAAACTTTCTTTGTTTCGCGGTCGAATCGGGTGTTTGTGGTAATGATTCCGGTGCGGGAGTCTATATTGAAGTGTCTAGGGGACATTTCTTTGTCCTTTATGTAGTAGGTTACCTGCGAGTACCATGATTAAGAGTGTGAACTGGTGACTCTGGGAGTGTCAATAAAATCAGAATATTTAGTGCTGGTGTCGATGGGTACATGAATCCGTTGCAGGATTATTTGATTTACTTTTCGATTAATGAGGTTGAATAAAGAGTATAAAGAATATACTTGAGGTAAATATCGGACGGAATAGAAAGACGGTAGTATAAAAAAGAATTATCTGTGAGAGTATTATATGTTTTCAATAATCAATAATCTATAATCTATAATGTATTCGTTAAAATTGATTTATATGATTAGTAGTAAAACAAATCTATAATAAAACTAATACAACTCCTACATTTAAATTTATAATTTAATGCTGAACAAACTGAGTTGAATTCTTTTGTCGCATCCTTATCTTGTGCAGTTACAGACATTACCTATTGGACATATGTATAAATGTACTTGTTTGCAATTCATAATTAATATATAGAAAATAATATATATTTATTATATAATAAGTATTTTATATCACATTTATGAATATCATCGTAACTTGAGTATATACAATTCACTTTAAATATTTAAAATTCATTTCGTTTATATACATATATTCTAATATAATATTTTAAGTGATTTATAATATTCTCTCCGATGACATCTTCTAGAAATTATCTTGCTTACCTGCGATCCGATTTCCAGGTTCTCGGCAACGCTCCCCAGATATCTGCCATTTTTATCAACTCCGATGAACTCGGGAATCTCATCATTTTTATCCCGCAATTTGATTTTGATCCTCGTGCTATTGTTCAATGGTTCAGTTGCACGGTTCTGTAAGGAGTTGTTCAAATTTGTTATATGCAATTTCGATATATTTTATATATCCATACTATTTTTTAAATATTCAAGACATTTTATTTGTCTTTAAAACTTTTATTAGCCCATTATAATTTTTAATTTCTTTAATAATAATAAATTAGAATATAATCACTAATAATAAATTATAAATAGATTTTATAAACATTTTTTATATTATTTTTATATTAAATGTATACTAATGATGTCATAAGAAAGTAAATGTTTGAAATTCGGTGAAATTCCATCGAATAATTGTTAAAGAAAAGAGTTTTGTAAAATTATTCTATTTCTATGTATTCGTTTACTTATTTACAATAAATTATTAATAAGCAGAAATGCTTAAATAACTTTTATGTTGAATAACAGAAAACTATAACTTTGTTATCAGAGTTATCTTCGAAATAAAATACAGATCTTACTCATCATCACCTCTATTTGTTAGTCAGTTTAGTGTATTTATGACAATTGATATATTTATTATCAGTACTAATCTGATCTTATATCATTATTATAAATTTATTATTCGGGGAAAATTATTATAAATATACGTATATTAATGTACGCACCGAGTTTGTTAACAAATGTGTTTTGAACACAAGTCGACATTAGTTTATGTTTGGGCTAATCCGCAGTTTCCATATCATTTGAATTCGAATGTCTAGATATTTATTTCGTTATAAACTAACACATATTTATAAACATTATTGTTTTAATGTATGTTTGTATGCACGTTGTATTAAATTAACACTTGTAAATTATATAATGTATAATTAATGCATAATATTGTATTAATAATACAGTAATGGTAATTCAAACGTATAAAGAATAACAGTATAACAGATTTATAAATCACACTGTCTCCCATTGTATCTCATCACGCCGGATATACCACTGAAATAAGAACACTTAATTACTATTATTAGATAACATATTCCCTCGCCTATGACGACACATATCCTCTCTTTAAAATACTATTACCAACTAACTGCAGCATTAACGGTAAGTATGTGTTGGATCTTCGTCTCGTAGTCTAGAGGTTTATAAGTCATAACTACGAACTGCCCGCGCTCCATGCGAGAATGAAACCAACGGCCGGAATCCTTTCCGGCGTTATCTTCTATTAGTTGGTAGTGCACTTGTTCATTGGAAGGACTACGAGCCTGTGGGGGTTGGAAGCAGGCGTGTAAGAAAATGGGGTTCGGTGTAAGGGTGTTGGGGTGCAGGGGATATGGGGGTATAGGAATGTTGGTGCATAGGAGTATGACGGTGTAGATATATATGAGGAATTATAATGTGCTGGGATACAGGGGGTTTAGGATATGGGGAGTAGGGTAATTGATTTAATCCACCATCTTCAACATAGCCTAACTTCAGCTCTTACTTACAAATAATACATATACTCTCTTGTTTCATACTATAATTTTCTACTCTAAGATCGCCCCAAAATACCTAAACTACTATATAATGCATTACACCAAACCCAATCACATGTACCCCATTAGTACTAGTTATTAGTTCTTATTTCCCCACTTTCCCGCTAAAAAATCATTACTTATCTTCAACCTACCCTTCTCTCAAACTGACATCCTAACATAAACCCATGACTCAAAAACCACCTCGTTCTAACCTCTAACCACTAACTTATAACCTTTAGTCTCTAACCTCTATCTTCTACCTATAACCGCTAACATCTTGCAGATAACCTTAAACCCTCAATAATTAAACCTATATCTCTAACTTCTTACCTATACCTATAACCTCTAATAACCTCTAACCTCTAGCCTCGCCACTACATGGTTTGTCTGCACATTCTCATCGAGATATATAGTTCTCGATGAGTACTCGCGTACCCATACCGGATACGCTTCTGTCGACCTCGTTATCGCCACTATGACCTTGACCCTAGCGGTCAATGGGTGAATGGCATCGTCGCTAGCCTGTACCGTTAGTTCTGCCCTCTTTACCTACAGAGGTATGACTTTAGAGCATAAAGTTCATAATAGGTTAAATATAAAATTGCATCGGAAATACATAATAGGTAAATGTCGCTGTTATGATAAAACTATGCTTAATAATCCCACCCTATAAATAAACACGCACAATAACTAACCCCGCCCATTGCAGTCCGTACAGATATCCATCCCGTTCGTTTATGAATACGGAAGAATTTCGAACGATCGTTCATTATACGATAATGTACATTTGCATTTCGTCCTGTGTCTTTATCTGTTGCATATACCTATGGAATATGGTAATGTAGGTTTTGAGGTATGTGGTTGGAGTTAGGGTTGGAATTAGGTTTGGGTTGCAATATAGGAGAGAGAATAACTGTGCAGCGTCCTATATAGGATGCTATATATATATATATATATATATCCTATATTTTGAGTGATATTTATTAATGAATTAATAAAAGATTTTAATTTTCAATCTTAGGATATTGACATTATATAGTATTGTGATATTAATAAGTTAATCGATGTTCAGGTAACTTTACATTTCTTGAACTTTATTTAAATAACACACTTTGTTAGTTCTCTATATGTGTAATTTTGTAAATTATTGAATCATTATTTAATATATTACTCAATATTTGATACATTATATTGTGCAATATGTAATACCTGAATTACGTTGCTCCCGATATTGCTAGACTCCTTGATACTGGTACTATAAGCTGGAAAGTCGAATACCGGTTCGTTATCATTGATATCTCCTATTTTCACCTAGCGGGAATGGTCAAGAGGTATATATATAGTCTCAGTACATAATAGTAGAGATGTCATGGATAACGAGGTCAGTATATTAACTGGGTAGTTGGTCGAGTGTATTTCTACTTGAAGAATTTAGAGTATTCATTTGGCGGCTAGTATTTGGGAGTTTGGTGAGTAATTCGCTAGATAAAGTGTTCTAATAGGTTTGCAACTGTACATTAGTAGTTATTCTATTTTCTTTAAAATGCATACGAATTACAAATTACATTATAATTGGCAATGTCCTATTTAAATTTACATTTCTAATACATATATAAATATAGTTTTGGAGAACTATGCCTCTGGGTAAGTCTAATATTATATTTTTACTAATAATATTTCTTATCTGAAGGGTAATTATATTTAAATTATATTTAAGGAATCTTATTTAAGTTTGTATCTGATAATTGAAATACATTCAAGTTAGTTGAAATACAGTATTATGTAATCATATTATTAATGAGATGGTATTAGGTTCTAAATAATAATCTAGTATTAAGATTAGAATATTATCAAACATAATTACAATAATAACCGTCAATATTTAATATGTTTATACTCTTATTTTCATCCACTCATCACACCTACTCTCCAAACCTATTTATCACTCTCACTCACCACACTATCTAACCACTCCCACTTAATACGCCCACAAACCACTCCCACTCACCACTCCCCATCACTACTTCCTCCCATCTCACCTACTTACCACTCCCTCCTCCTCACTCCCTTCACCATTATCTCTCACCACTTATAACGCACCATACACTAACGCATCATACACTAACCACTCCCACTCACCACTCCCCATCACTACTTCCACTCATCTCACCTACGCACCACTCCCCTCTTATCACCCCCCACTACTCTTTCTCACCACTTCTAACTCACCTTACACTCACCACTCCCACTTAGTCACTCACGACTCCAACCCAATACGTCCGTTCACCACTCCCATTCCCGTTCGCCAGTCCCACTCAAAACGTCCACCCATCACTTCCACTCCTACTCGCCCTCCGCACTCCCACTCCGACTCACTACGCCCACTAACCACGCCCTCACCAATTCTATTCGCAACGCCCACTATGACCTATGCACCTTAAACGTGCAGAAGCCCGCCAATGAGGGTTGTCCATTGTCCGTTGCCTTGATCGTCACCCCGTAGGAAGTGTAGCCACGGTAAGACTCCCTATCGAACACCTCGGTAGTTATGACTCTACCACTATGCGGGTTCACCATGAACAGCTTGTCGGCATTACCTGGACATTGAGGTCAGTGCAACAAATGAGTTAATATAGTTTCGTCCAGATACAGCCTATCCGAGCTACGCTTAGTGCAAGACCTCTATAATGACCATTATTACAATTGACCCTTACCTAACTATTAACTAACTATTAGATGCAACTAATTTACTCCTTTCCAATAATTCACTTCTATAAATAGCATCATCCTTAACAGTACATTAATTGTGTTAACAAACATATCCTCTAGGCTAACTCCTTATTTACATTGTCTTTAAAAACAAATCCTTTACAATCTTCTAACTTTATTACTGAGGTGATTGTAAGTGAAATATTTAAAATAAAACTACTTATAAGACAGTTGCTCGCAATTTCAACTCTCTTCAACTCTTTACAAAATAGAATCTTTACAAAACATGATAACAATAACTATTTTACTATACACGCAACATCCGATCTCGGCACCTTACAATCCCAACTAGTCTCATTCCCGCCCTTATAAGTCACGCCCACGGCCGCACCTGTCTTTACAATGGAATAAGTGACGTTGCCATTATCTCCTGTATCCGAGTCCTCGGCTGCAACTGTAAGTACTCGTGTACCCGGCGGCTGGTTTTCAAATACAACGGGTCTATAGCTGTCGCAGTTTGTCATACGAGGAGCATTGTTGTTGATATCCTGAAGAAATAGGCGTGGCTTAGTGATGGGTACATTGTACCTGTACAGCATTCTTCTTTTAAGTACATTGTTCTATATAAATCGAATATGTAATCAATTGCTGCGGAATATCGTAATGTAGTTCAGTATACGAATGCAATCCATAGATATAAAATGTAATACTATTAATTAATTATGGCGTTAGTGTGTACGAATATATATATATATATACACATATATATATATATATATATATATATATATATATATTACTAATTATAATAAATTAATAATGACTAGAATTACGACCTATTTGTATAATACTTTTAGGATTAATTATTATAAATATATGTTTGCGTAGTAATAAATAATACTTATAAAAACATGTTATTTTGATCTTATATATATATAATTGGTAATTAAACTCCAATTACAGAAGACGTTGAAGAAGGTAAATGGATTCCGATAATTAAGTTTTAAATAAAGTGTAATGCTACAATATTATACCGACATAGACTACATATGACTCATCGGTGTTACTGCGCATGATGATGTCACTAAATCATATGACGCCATCGAAAACTGCAATGTTATACAATGTACACCATGACACGATACCACATTATTGCATCACCATCGCCGCCACAATCTCTAGCGATGACGTAACCACACCTTGATCTCGACGATAACTGTGGCCCGACTGAACAACGGTTTGCCTCGGTACCTCGGGCAGCAGGACGAATCGTCTTCGGCCACAATGGTCAGACGGTAAAATGCCAGAGTACGGTCGAGTTTGGCCACTAGGTGTACGGTGCCGCTGTCCGGGTGTATTCGGAATACCCGGTCGTTGAGTAGTCCACCTGAGGTGGTTTTACATCTGGGTTAAGAGATCTATGGGTTAAGAATGATGAATATCGCATCATTGTATTAGTGTGTTTGCATTACGTCATCGTATAGGCACGATGCTATCTATCTGTATCGGAGTAAGAAAAATGAAGATATCTTAGTTAGCGGAAATAATGAGATTCATCGAGATATGAATAGATAATGAGATAATGATATAAAGAATAATGAGATAAAGAGATAATGAGAAGATGAGATAATGAGATAATGATATAATGAGATAATGAGAACATGAGATAATAAGATAATAATATAATGAGATAATGAGATAATGAGATAATGAGATAATGAGATAATGAGATAATGAGAAGATGAGATAATAATATAATGAGATAATGAGATAATGAGATAATGATATAATGAGATAATGAGAAGATGAGATAATAAGATAATTAGATAATGAGATAATGAGATAATGAGGTAATGAGATAAAGAGAAAATGATATAATGAGATAAAGAGATAATGAGATAATGATAAGATGAGATAATAAGATAATGAGATAATGAGATAATGAGAAGATGAGATAATAAGATATTGTGATAATGAGATAATAAGAAGATGATATAATAAGATAATGAGATAATGAGATAATGAGATAATGAGAAGATGAGATAATAAGATAATGAGATAATGAGATAATGAGATAATGAGAAGATGAAATAATAAGATGTTGTGATAATGAGATAATGAGAAGATGAGACAATAAGATAATGAGATAATGAGATAAAGAGATAATGAGATAATGAGAAGATGAGATAATAAGATAATGAGATAATGAGATTATGCGATAATGATATAATGAGATAATGATATAATGAGATAATAAGTTAATGAGATAATGAGAAAATGATATAATAAGATAATGAGATAATGAGATAATGAGAAGATGAGAATGAGAATATTTTGGGAATATCGAGATAATGAATGAAATAGCTATACATTTATAAAAAGGGAACATAATAAATATACGAAAATGGCAATGTTAGAACATTACAGTTATAATGTAATTAATGTATGTATTTATGGATGTAAGTAGTTAAGGCTTAAAGAAGGTAGGGCAGTAAGTAATTAAGGTTATAAGTAGTTATGTGTATAAATAGTTAAGGCTGGAAGTAGTTAAAGCTGTAAGAAATTAAGACTGTAATTAGGTAGCGCTATAAGTAGTTAAGGCTATACGTAGGTAAAACTATAAGTAGTTAAGAATGTAATTAGTTAATATATATACTCTAGCAGTATACAATTCGTTATGCATTATAATCTCAAGTAAACTTACTGCGCCAGACAACTAGAATTTACTTTCAACTAAATTAGGATGTATAAGTAACGACATTACATTTAGTTCCAAAGTAAAACGTTACTTGCATTCATTATCCATTTATTTCTGTAACCATTTAATCAAGCAATCCAATAAGTACACTTATTTAGGTCATATTACTTTTACCTTCGAAACTGTAGGTGACCTTATCCCCATCGGCGTCGAAAGCCTGCGCGATGTAAACAATGGTGTTTCTGGGAGCATCTTCACTGACCTATTGCAGTAATTTATATATAGTTATTACGCAATAGATACATTGCCAAATTGTATACGAAATTGTTTAACTGATTCATCATGTGAATATATAATTCCTAGGTAAGTCAAGCATTGAGGAATAATACAGGGGATTTATTATTAAAGTGGTAGTGATGGATAGTAAATAAATTAATATAAATTAATCAAAAATGATAAAATCATTATTACAGATTATTGTATAAGGATTCGTTATTAAAATCTATATAATTTTACTGTATATTATGTTGTGATACGGTTAACGAAGGTTAGTTTATTAAGCATGGATTTCAATTTGTCTAACTCAGGCATAAGTTCAGCAAAACAAATGTTTATTAAAATAACAATTTATATATATTTTGTGTAATTGGTTCATGAAAGTTAATTCACTCAGACACGAGTAAATAATCACTTTATTGATTACTATTTCTCGTTATTATCAATAATATTAGTATTGCTAGGTTTATAATGGAATTACAATGGTCTAGATGCAGTGTTACTTTAGATCAAGTGGATATGACATAAGCAAAAGAGGGAGTTTAATTAGCAATGGCATATGATGTGTGTTAAAGAGTGTTATGAACCGTATAAAAGGGAAATTTAATGGGTTAATATTATAAGCTAAAGTAGTCTTAATATAAAATAGTCTTAATATAAAGTATTCTTAATATAAAGTAGTCTCGATATAAAGTAGTATTAATATAAAGTAGTCTTGATGTAAAGTAGTCTTAATATAAAATAGTCTTAGTATAAAGTAATCAATATAATATCGTGTCATACAAATCTTACTCCTATCACAAACACCGTCGAATTGAAGTACTTATTAAGATAAGCGTGTCTAAGGGGAGACCGCAGTGATCAAATATTAATTAATTAATTTTTTAACAATTTTTTTTTATTTACTATTTAGATTAATTTATATGTTAATAATACCGTTGTGAAATTTCAGATTGAAAAACGAAATAAAAATTGAATAAATTGCATGTTTATAAGTTTTTTGAAAATATTAAATTAGTGAAAAATTAATATATATAAATATATATGTATATATATATATATATATATATATATATATATATATATATATATATGTATGTTTAGTATATATGTAGATATCATTATATACACAGATATCATATTTATATATTCATTAATAATCAATATATGGCATACCATACTATTTTTTACTATTCATAATAAATTTATAAATTATAATAAAAGTGCAAACTTTGAAGCCCCTTTCTCAGAATAATTATTTTCACTTGTTTACTGATATTATATTTACAATAACTCATTCAATATAGTAGGTAATTCATTAATATGTGTATGTGTGTGTGTGTGTGTGTGATATTTTATATATATATATATATATATATATATATATATATATAGTTAAATCTTTATATTTATATATAACATAATAGTTATTTAGTAAAATATGTATTTATTCACTTAAACTTGTTTTTTTAAATAAAGTATTTCATAGTCATATATAAATACAATTAGAATGAATTGCTAAATAATAGTGATCTAACTATATTTGTCTATATATTGCCAATAAGAAGGTCAAAACATATTGGCATCGTTCCAAGTATTGACTACGTTATTACATTTTATATAAACACACATTTCCCTATTCCTTACCATGTTTAACGCGATGGCTGAGGTCTCGCATTTTAAGAAAATGGCATATAATCTGAACGTGACCATAATGGGCGTGGTCTAGGATAATAATGCATAACCTGCACATGTAATTCCTCATCCGAGAACCGCGGAGGCTCATCATTCACGTTCTTGACCTCTAGTCTGACCTCTGCATTGCTTGATCTCGCTATGGCGCCATTGTCCCTAGCGGTCAATGTGAAGTTGTAGGTATGCGAACGCCTCGAGTCGTAGTCTAGCCGTCTGTTTTGTAATTAAGTAATATGGTGATATGTTATTTAGATCTAGTATGATAAATGTGATATTATATTGATTTAAAACAGTTTATATAATATATAGCATACTGATGTATGCCTGGTGTGGTTATTTGGTCACCCGGGATTGATTTTCCATTACTTCTAAGTACCAGGATATGTAATAAATATAATAAATAATGCGGACGCAAATCGTACTTGACATTTAAATTCCGTAGATTAATATGTATTGTAAGTTATGTATAAATCTTGTATGCCTTGTTATATGGTTGGCTGTGTAGATTCATATAAAAATTTCATATGGAAATTCATTATTAATAATAACAAAAGTTAAAAATAATAAAATTAAAATATTTGATTAGATATAGTAAATTTATCAAACAAACTTGTTAAAACTTATACAATATTAAAATAATTAAATGGGTTCTAATTGTATTAAGTAATTTTTATTAGGCACGTTTATGACGTACCCATTTGGTCCTCTGAGATTAACGATATGTTATACACTAACTTGGCCGTATTAATGTAGGCTTCGCCGTTTATCGTCTGCACCGAGAAATGTTCGTCATCTAGGTAGTACGTTAGTTTACCGTTAGTACCGGAATCTGCGTCGTCAGCCGACACTGTAAAATATATTAGCCAATAAGAAAGAAATAAACAAATAAAGAAACAACAAATAAACAAAAACACTAACAAACAATCAAACAAATAAAAAAAAAAAAAACAAATAAACAAATAAACAAATAAACAAATAAACAAATAAACAAATAAACAAATAAACAAATAAACAAATAAACAAATAAACAAATAAACAAATAAACAAATAAACAAATAAACAAATAAACAAATAAACAAATAAACAAATAAACAAATAAACAAATAAACAAATAAACAAATAAACAAATAAATAAACAAATAAACAAATAAACAAACAAACAAACAAGCAAAAGAAAGAATGAAAGAAAGAAAGAAAGAAAGAATGAAAGAAAGAAAGAAAGAATGAAAGAAAGAAAGAAAGAAAGAAAGAAAGAAAGAAAGAAAGAAAGAAAGAAAGAAAGAAAGAAAGAAAGAAAGAAAGAAAGAAAGAAAGAAAGAAAGAAAGAAAGAAAGAAAGAAAGAAAGAAAGAAAGAAAGAAAGAAAGAAAGAAAGAAAGAAAGAAAGAAAGAAAGAAAGAAAGAAAGAAAGAAAGAAAGAAAGAAAGAAAGAAATGATATATAAATAAGCTATTATATGATAGTTTATTAAGCTAATAAATCTCCTTTATCTCCTTTATCTCCGTAATGTTCAAGCCACTTTGTATATTATCTTATATTTCTACTTTATCTTTTCTACGAATATTTACAATAATAATATTTATAGTGAATTATTTATCAACTATTAATATTTTTATATTATGAAGAAGCTGAATAATATATTATCAAAAACTGTCTAAAATCACTTATCCAGTAGACAAATATATTAATATTCTGTACATTTTCTTTGCTAATGAGTAATTCTATAGAATATATAACTAACCCAAATATAAATGAAATATTTTCATATATTGTAACATATAATTGCGAATGAAAATTTACGATAGATTTTTTAATTATATGTTCCATTTGATGATATTCAAAATATTTGAAACCTTGACTGGTAAATTATATATGTGACGTTCCTAGGTATATAATTCCATTTTTCATTAATTCTTTTTATCTCAAATCCTTCAATAAATATTAAATTAAAATAAGTATTTTATTAGAGATTAGTCATTCTTAAAGGAAGTCAAGGAAGAAATAATTTTGATAGAAATCCGATGCTCTATAGTTGACTTTTTTATTTTTAAATATTTAAATTTATAATTTTTTAACATATTTGTTTACTACTATCAATTTACATCTCTATATAATTGTAATCCTAGTTTCATTATATTTAAATATATATGAAGTATTATTTATATAGGTTTATAGTAATAAATATAGAGAATGAGAGTGATATATAGGTGTGAAAGAGAGATTACGTTATTAATAAACAAATAAAATGTAAGTTCAAAACATTTGCATACATTTGAACTAATCTTATTTAATGTCTGAACCACAAATAACATAATATTTACATCATATATCAGATAACCTCGTAGACAACAATTCCGCATAACACTCAATAATCTAAGCACATGTACATAATGATAAACTTCCTATACCTTTAATGACGAGCCGACCAATTGGTACAGACTCTAGCATTGATTCGGCAATATACTGCGATAGTTGGAAGATCGGTGAATTGTCATTTTCGTCGGATACCTTCACTCGCAACTAAGTGATGAAAGTGTGACTGATATGATTCATTAGCAATACGCGAGTTTAGATTATAACATGCTCTATTATCTTAATTCTATAATTTGTATTACATTATTTAATAAATATCGTACTTAGTATAGAAAATATTGCTTACTATATTTACGGTAGTGAACGTAATTATCAGTTAAGATTGGGAATTAAATAAATTAGTAGGAATGAAAACTTGAAATAATGAAAAACAAAAGTAAATATGTAATTAGGATTCAGAAATAAGTGAGGTGAATGATTACTTGACGTATACAATTAATTGACTTAAAGAAATACTTGGAGGATATGATTAAAGGAATAATTGAAGTATTGTATTAATTAAGGGGAAGGACTTACATTAACGGTGGTAGAGAGTCTCGAGTATTCATTTGCTCGTATTATAAGATCGAATTCCTTTTGTAGACTTTCGTAATCCATTGTTTTCAAGAGGGTTACGTCACCGCTCTCCTAGTTTATATCGAAATCAAAATCGTTACGTTAATTATATACAAGTAGTAGATAATAGTTTCTTATAAAATACATCTCATTTTTAGAGATTAATATCTTTTATCAATAATATTGAATAAATTACCACACATCGGGAAATGGATATATCATCATTTTCACAGTATATATATATATATATATATATATATATATATATATATATTAACAGTATGATTACTAATTGCGTAATGATGTACCTTATCTATCCTGAACTCGTCAGATTGTTTTCCGGTTACGTCGAACAATTCATAAGTCAACGGAAGATTTTGGTGAGACAGAGCTTTAATATTCACAACCCTGCGGAAATTGAAACGTAAAAGGAACGAGTGAAGATTTGTTGATAATTATATAATTATATAAACTATTAAACTATAATCTCCCTAAAAACACACATATATATATATATATATATATATATATATATATATATTAAAAAAATGTTAACATAATTATTTTCCCGGAATAATTTATAGTTTTGTACACTCACGTGAATCCTATGGGGGCTGTTTCAGGAACTTTTGCGGTGTAGAAGGGCTCGTAGAATTGCGGGTCTAGTTGACCCACTACTACGCGAACGGCTACTACTTCTGATCTTTGACCTCCCGTTGTATCCACAGCGACAGCGCCGACTAGGTACTCTTGACCCATGGGATAACGCTCCGAGCCACGACTGCGTATAATTCCGGTTCTTGATTCCACGATAAACCTAGACGAACCTGTATCGGAAATCAGTAAGTTAATAAAACCGGGCGGATAATTAGGTATTAATACGTATATAATATAATATATGCGTTAGAATACCTGCACCTATGTCTTAAAATTGTATTAATATAATACTGATGTGACAAAAGGTAAACATAAGAATTTAAAAACTCTTTATAGTATTTTTAAATCGAATGTCTTTAACAAGAATATATCAAACCGGGCGATAATATCCATATATTAAACTAGATTAATTATATTTATTGAGATATGGGATATTAATGTTGATTAGTTTTTAAACGTGATTTTTTATAACAAAGATAGTAAAATCACCAATAAATATTTATTCTTGTTTTTTATTTCCAATTTTGACGATAAAATGACTTACTGGTCTAATTCAAAAGTAACTATCGATGTAAATATCGTACTATAAATGATTCTATAGCTAACCCTAGTATGTTTTAAATAGAATTAAGTAAATACATAGACATACAATAGTATTACTAACCGGAAATCATGCGGTACTCGACGGAACTAGTTTTATCCGCGTCCTTAGCAACCATCTGGAATAGGTTGATACCCTCGCGAGCGTTGCTTGCAATAGTACAAACAAAAGGACGTGGTTTATTGAGGAAAATGGGCCGTTCGTCGTTAACATCCTGAACAGATATTCGGACGTGGATGCGCTCTTTGCCTATGA